>JABFQA010001382.1:0-13962 GCA_022817065.1 Probaryconus sp. ZL-2020 | reverse complement strand
TTTTTGAAAAAAAAAAAAAAAAAAAAAAAAAAAAAATGTGCGCGAAGTAGCTGCTCGTCGTATATCATCGAAACTAATTAGCAGGACTAGAAAATGAGCTCGTCGGCCATAATTCATTGGAAATTCTCGGGAATTGATTTCGTTTATATTGTCCCGTGTCGCTGACTGAGCGCGAGCTCGCTCATTTTCATTATCGACAACGCACCGGACAGAGAAATAGGTTATGCGTGGCCGTAAGATTAATGTGGCACCTGTTCGCTATTGCGAGCTTGGCTTGGCTTGGCTTGGCTTGGCCGCGCAACGCGACTACCGCGTATGGAACGCGTAATGTAGAATCGGAACGATCTCGGCGTGCCCCGAGCGAGATTCTATTCCTTTTGAATCTTAATAAGGAAACAATCCTGCGGTAGCGAATCGCCTCGCGCCGAGAGATAAATTAATTTTACTCCAGAGTGTAGTGCGCCTCGCATATCTATCTCCACGTCTATCTCTACCCGAGTTCCTTCGACATTCCATTCTTTTTCACCATTTTTTATCTTCTTTTTTTTTTCAGCACTTTTTAAGTGGTACATTGATAAATACTTCAGTTTCGTCGCTTTAAACGACTTCAATACGATTTTAATATCGACCAAATGCGTTAAAAGATCAACTTCAACATTTCGCGTGAATTTTAAGAATATTCTTAACCCAGGATTGATTAAGTTAAAATTTAAGTTAAGTTAAAAATTGAGGTAACACATTTACATTTAGTTTTCTCAATTTTTAAATTCATAATTTTTGAATCTTCTGCCAACTTAACCACCGTTTTACCTTTACGATGGAATTCCATGAAATCAAAGAATAATTCCTGACTGGCGATCGTTGATGACGATTTTCGTGCAATTCCTATTTTCTCTTTATCCATTTCATGCCGTCTCTGTCGTTTGTCCAGCTTGTTCTTATTCTAGCTCTGATTCCTTCGCAATCGTGGCCGCGTCTATGGCCAATGATTACACGGCACGAGCATAAGTTTGCGAAGCGGCCTGGCGATCGCTAATTGAAAACGGACGTGAATCTGCAGCCGGTGTTCGATACGCTGCTCGAAGATGGATTGTTTACGGCGAAACGACGAGTGATGCTCTTCCCCTAGCATCATTTCGTTTCGGTGCATATACAACCGATAATTAGTTTCGATCCAACTCGATGAAAAGATGCACGCTTCGATGCAGATATGCATAACAGGAACAGGAGACAGAGAGAGAAAGCTCCAGGAAACGAACGTTAACGTTGTCTTTAGCTGTTTCTAACATTTCCTCGGTTATTAACAATGTCTCGGAGTTAAAAATTATAGAGTATCAGCAAACGAAACATTTTTACAGTAAATGAAAAATCAATAAAGTAAAATGACAATTTCTCCAAGAATTTTCTTTCTTGTTATAAAAAATGTAATTATTTAAACGAAAATCTTATTTTACAAATTATGTTTGTCTGCTGTTGCTCGAGTGAAATTTTGAAAAGGGCCTCGCAGGTGAACCAAAAATATCTGATTTAAAAGCAAGATTCGAGTCCACGGGGCAATGAAGAAGACGAAGAACCTGGAAGGTGCAACGACTCGTGTTTTACATAACCTACGCGGATCTTATCTGAATTCAGCGGCTCCTTCAGGAAGCAACTGGAGCCGGGTCCTCGCGCGTGGTTGGACCACCTGCGCTCCGCTCCGCTCAGATACCAATCTCTTCGCCTCGCTCTCCAAAAGAAGACCCAAAACACGATGGTTCTCATTCTAGCGCAGAATGAAACACCGATACAAAAATTATTATCAATACTTAAATTTTAAGTAAACATTTTTCCTTACAAATTGAATTGTTTAGATTGATAAGGATCATTTAGATTTAGCCTCAAACAATTGTAATGGAAAATATCAAGTTCTAACATCAAAAATATCTGAATTTTTAGCACGTTTTTAATCAGACGATAATCCATCTCTGTCCACATCCAGAATCATAAACAAGAGCTCCCAAGTAGAGTTTCAGAATTTATGAAATGTCCATGTCAAAAAATTTGTACATTGCTTTTTTGCAAAATACATGTTTGTAAAAATACAAAGAAAAAAGTCATCAAATAAAAACTGTTTTCCAGACAGTATTTTGCACGAGGCAATAATACAATTGAGCAAACGTTGTTTGCATTATTCATTCTCTAATTTAATATCAACGTGTTTTATTCGTTGGCAATTTTAATTTCACGTGTAAGGACGTAACATTTATTTAATTCAAGAAGGTAATGCCAACTGACAATCTCGTTTTCATTTAATGATAGTCATTTTTGCTGCAATGTGATAAAGGCCTGATAATTTGAATACCTCGTATATATAACATGTATACACGTTAATGCAATATATGTAGTTTTCAAATGAAAACGAATCGCAGCTAATTTTTTCTCCGTTGTTATTTTGCAGCCCGAAACCGTGCCCCAAGCGCGGATTGACATGACACGTGTACTCGAAGTTGCCGCCGCTGATGACGTTACTGGACATCCTTACAGCCTCGCCATTACTTCACCAGAAGGAGTCACATTTGTGAAGGGCACCTGTCGTGAGGAAACGCGATGGTGGGCCGATGTTCTTCAAGTCTACTCCAGAAATAAGGTCAGTTTCCCACTTTTTTCTTTTCCTTTTACGTTCAACGATTAATTCGTAAAACAAAAAAATAATATGTAATTGTTTTTTTTATAATTTGTAAGTTCACTCTTAGAAATGTCCACTTGGCATAAACATAATCCTACTATGCCAAGTGGAAAATTCACTTAAAATTCCGCCAAGAATATTTCTGCTTGACTTAACCGGAATATGGTTATAATAAGAAGTATCCGGTTACGTAAAGTGAAAAATCCACTTGGGAAAGGACGTTATTCTTGAACGAAGAATAATATTTTTTAGAGTGTTTCTATGTATTTTATTTTATCTATTTGCAATGTATTGGCATATTCTGGTACGTTATGCTCGTTACGTTAAAATAATCCTGACTACGCAACGACTCATCAACTGATTGACTCCTTCCTGTAATTTATATATATATACCACGCTAATGTAAATCAAAGGAGCTCTTCTTCCTGCGATATTCAGTTCCACTTTTTGTCTCCTCTCGTTGTCACTCTCTCGTTTCGTGACTCCTCCATTCGACCAGGCTGCTTTTTCTATTATTTTCTTTATCATCTACTTATTTTAACTCAATTCTACATCGTAATTATTGCAACAAAATTTCTCGTTCTCTTCTATCGTTCGTTTTCCCTTCACTCAGATTTGAATAATCAGAAAAATTTTAACATTTTTAAAACCTACACTTCATTAAAAAAATGCGTTGTAAAACCTGAAGCGAAAACATGTAAAACTGTTAATTGTTAATATGTTTTCTCTCGCCAACAACATTGTTATATAAGAAGCAGTATATAAGAAAAAAAAAAATACTTTGAATAATTGTTAAACGTGAAGAAATGTTGAGAATTTGGGAGTAAAGATATTTCAAGTACTGAAACCCAATAGCGAGTACTAAAAACCATTTAGGCAAAAGATCGAGTTTTTCTTGGAAAGGATGATGAAAAGAAGGCGAAAGCAGAAGAAGAAGAAGAAGGATAAACTGAAAGTGCGGGTTATTTTGTCGCCGAGGCAATTTTTCATGTAGTTTCGCCCGACGCGGAGCTGGAGATGATGTCATGTCATGTGTGACAACTCCTTACTTGCGACGCCGAAGTGAACAGCACCGCGTCATGGTTTACCCCATAAGGCGATGGACGCGAACGATCATAACACTTACCAAGCTCCAAAGTGTTGCTCGTCGTTTGCGACACTATCACGTTTTCAGCTCTCTCTCTCTCTTTTTTTTTAATATTATCATTCACAACTAATCATTCTTTGTATCCCACAAATTTCCAACGTTGAATTTCAATAATTTAAATTATTACAAAAAAGGATAAGCATTTGTGATTTTTTTTTAATTGATGAATTATTTTTAAAGCTTTCCTTTGCCTGCAAAAAAAGAAATAACAAAAAAAAAAAAAAAAACAATTTCTCATTGACTCAACGTACGTTAGAAGAAGGGCAAAAGCTGGTTATTGTCTTCAACGAAAAAATTTGTTTAAATTATATACGACAAATATAATTTGCAATTTAAATGAACTGTTAAATCAGCAAAGCCTATCATTTAGATAAAATAAGCGTGCTGTTGAATGTGATTTTAAATATTACATTGACCCAAAAGAGACGTTGCCTCGAAGGAAATGCAATGTTAATCAAGCATTCGATTAATTATAGTTATTACACCGGTAATTTATGTCTGTTTACATTTATTTCAACTGTTGACTTTAACTCGTGTTGAAATATTTTTTAATTGCAAAACATTTGTTATAATCAAATTGCAAGATATCGTGTGTCCCTTTTATCTAATGCAAATTTGAATATTAAATATCAATTACACAAATATCAAATTGTTTTCTGACAAATTGTTTTATTTTGAATGATAGAATTCACAGTGTGTATTTGTTATATCGACTAATCGTGCTAAATCTACAATATCTGAAGTATGTAATCAACGTCTCCTTAGGTCACGAAGAAAGCACGGAATCAAAGCGGTACAGCAATGCACGTGCAAACGAGATGTTCATAACTGTTACAACATACTCCTCATAAGAAAACAATTTATACATTTCAGCATGCAAAACACATTACTGTACTTTTTTTTTGTTTTTTTCTTATATAAATGCAATTATATTTATTGAAATAATATGAATATTTTTTTGTCAGTCAGGATATGATTTTTTAAAAATTATATTTTAAGAATTTTTAAAAGAATTAAAACAATCATGATCGCGACTAATAATTAATCACTGATAACAGAATACCAATGACTTTTTCGCAAAGATCAAATTTTTTGGAAACAAAACTTTCTTAACAGAGATTTTTGGAAATGATCTTCATTAAATCTATGAATCTTTATGAATGATCTTTGATTTTCAAAAATGATTGAAATTCGTTAAAAATCAGGGTTGAAAATATGCAGCGCATATTTCATTGGTCAGGTGGATAATAACGTTTTGAATGAACAACGACGAATGGAACGCGAACTTTAGCAAACTGACCAAGTGGAAGCAAAGCGTGGAAATGAACATGCAAGTGAGAAAGAAATGAAGAGAAAGAGAGGAAGCAAAGGAGTTCGATGTACCGTCAATAGCGAACGCGAGTCTAGGCACTCGAGACTCGGTCTGGAAATCGTGAAAGGTTAACTTAACTACCAAACGTTTAATTTAGCGCCTCTGTCCAGCTCTTCCTATTCTAGAAACCAACACTTGATGCCCTCCAACACATACATATCCATTATTCATCATTCCCCACATTGCTCAATCGCCATCACTCCTACATTTTAATTTTAAACTCTGACTCTAATCAGAGAGTTAAGGATTATTTTATGCCTTAGAACCTTTGGAGTAAAATTATTCTAACACGCCCCTCTTATGTCTGCATTCTCAACCTCGAGTCTAGATAACAAATTAGAATTATCCTCATGGTTTTGCGAGGAATTTACAACACGATTTTATGTCACGTTCGTGTCACTCCTTTGCTTGCAAAAGATTCATTGATACGGCCTATTTAATTAATCTATCTATTATGTGCCACTGAAATTAATTGTTTAGTTATTTATTACCGTTGATTTTATATTTCATAGAGAATATGCAGATTATTATACATTTCTGCAAATTTCATTTCTGCAAAAAAAAAAGAAAAAAAAAATCTATAGTGAAGATTGTTTCATGTGTTTAAAGATCTTGGAAATGTTAGAAGATGAAAAATGCTTAATATATGTATAAATTTGTGTATTGCAGATTTCCGACATAGTGGTAGGCCAAGAACCAAACGTGACTGCTCGCGAGGCCTTGTTAAGGTGGGCCCAACATTCCACAAAGAGTTACCCAGGAGTTCGAGTGACGGATTTCACGAGTTCCTGGAGAGATGGTTTGGCCTTCAGCGCTCTCATACACAGGAACCGTCCCGACCTCGTCGACTGGAGAACGGCGTGGAATTATCAAGCTCGCGAACGACTCGAACGTGTCTTCAACGTTGCCGAAAGAGAGTACGGTGTCACGAGGCTTCTCGATCCAGAAGGTAAATATTTTTTGGATAGGCTTTAAATCATATACTTTACTACCATAAATTTCGAGTAATAATAATTGATAACATGTCCCCTAATTAAGTAGTAGTTATTAACTGTTACATTGATTGAAATTAAAATTCCTCATTTATTCTTCTGAACCAGAAGCAAATTTAAATGAAACTAGTGACTCTATTCCTTCTAATTAAAATACGAAACATTCTGATAATTAATGATATGGAGATATATCGAAGAACTTGAACTAGGTGCAAAATGTAAAAGACCAAAAAATTTCAGTGTGAAAAGACGTAACAAAGCACAATGGGGTTAGAACGTGAATTCCCATAGCTTCGTGAGAGACAAACGTTTGACGTGACAAATGTTCTTTAAGAGCGACGTTGCCTGAACCGTACATTATTCTTTTCTTCGACTCACAAAGTTGACGTTTTTAGTTTATTACGTTCATCCTTTCGTTTCATACTCTATTCTCAAATTTTCAAAAACATGAAAAATATGTATCCTGCAACAATTATTCTCGCGTTCACTTTCTCCGATCAAATTAAAATCCCATTTTTGCAATATAATAATATAAAATTGTAAAATTTCAAAGATACATTTTTTCTTACTTCATTTAAAAAAAAAGTTGATTCTTTAATTTCCAAATAATCAAAATTATTTTGTAATAAATAATTAATTAACAATGTGAATAATAATTTTATACTATTTTTCTCACATTCATTAGATATTCTCTAAGCACCTCTTTAGAGTCGTAAAGTCTGTTGTCGCTAAGTGAACTCTCGAATAACAGTACACCTGAGTCAAGAATCGTCTTTCTGCAAAATTGATCATTTGATTCTGCAAGAGATGCGAAATAATAATCAAATAGCCATTACGTAAAACGAATATGCATAGTAGTTATCAAAAGGTTCGTGACTGAAACCAGAGAATATGGAAAGAAACTAAAATGAGTGGCAATAAAGAAGGTGACTAGCGGATGTCTAGAAAGTTTTCGTTTGCGTGACCAACTCAACTCTGTTTTGACCACTTTTGTGGCCTTTGCAATGCCTCATTAATTCAAACTTTTGCATTCACTCTGGAGAATTTATTGCAGGTGTATCTTCCAATGTTTCTTCTATTCAGTTAATTGAATCCATAAAAAAAAAACATATTATCGTACTTTCCTTAGTTTTTAACAATTAATTGTTTTTAATTAATTTTAATTGTTTTTAACAGTTGTTATAATTAGTATAATAATTATTACGTATCGTGTACGAAAAAATAATTTACATTTTATATTTAGAATGTTAACGAATAGAATTGAGTTACAAGCGAATTGTCCAAGAGTACGTTGGCGCGCACGTGGATTTATGTAGCACGTACTCGTTTTTTAGTCACGGTGGTAGCACTTCCGGTTGCATTCGCACACCGTAATACCGCTGTTTTCGAGTTATATTATTTCCCTTATCATTTCGCCAATAAAAGCAAAGAACCTCAACTTTGGTCAGAGAGCGTAAACTAGTTAGGCATTTATTATTATTATTATTATTATATCACGTCGAAATAACTGTCGAAATAACTTTTTTTTTGTTACTCTTTTTAATTATGCTTTTCTGTAATAATGAAATAATTTATGAATTAACAACTGTTACAAATTCAAATAATACGATCTAAAGCAGGATGACTGTATTAAAAAAAAAAAAAAAAAAAAAAAAAAAATCATGTGCGTGAAATTCCCATCTAAATAAAGACTGATTCCATTGTACAAAAGTAATGTTTATAGCCATTGCCTCGTCATTCTCGCTTGTTCAATGAGCCTCGAAACAGGTGATCCACTGGCACCTGCAAAACGTAGGTGCGCTCTTCGCTCTTCCGTTAATTCATTCCCATCTTCTAACTTTTGCCCATCGCCTTTTAAACGTGACTCACCTCGGCGATAATTACATGTAATCACTTAGTACAATATCATTAGTGGCTATTCTCAAGGCCGAAGTTTGTTTGTTTTTCCAGTTGTTATATGCACAAGGTAAAAAAAAAAAAAAAAGATTTTTACTTATCACGTCACATCTCTTTCCTACTAATCAACATTTGTTATACCTTTTTTAAATTCTTTGTAATAGACCATTTAATATGAGATGTCGACAGTTGTGATATCACAAAGAGGGAAAAACACGCACTGAATTGCTATTTTTAGATTTTTATGTGACTAGTTCATTTTTATTTATTTATTTTTTTTTTTTTTTTATGTAGTAGATTTTTTTATTTTAAGTTTGCTTATGAAATGTGCTTAATTACTAATATCAATTTCTGTATGCTTGCAGATGTCGATACCCCCGAACCAGACGAGAAGTCTCTGATAACGTACATTTCCTCGCTCTACGATGTATTCCCAGAACCACCACCAATCCATCCTCTGTACGACGCAGAAGCTCAAAGAAGATCCGCAGAATATCGTGAACTGGCAAGCTCGCTTCATCTTTGGGTCCGTGAAAAGATCTGTCTGATGCAGGAACGTGCATTCCCACCGACCCTCATCGAGATGAAGAAGTTAGCCGCTGACAGTGCCAAATTCAAAAACGAAGAAATGCCCCCACGCTACAGGGATAAACAAAGACTTACGCACATCTTCAGGGAATTACAGAAGTATTTTGAAGAAGTCGGCGAAATTGACATGGAACAGGAACTTCACATAGAAGTTATTGAAAAAAATTGGAACAGATTAATGATGCTTTATCAAGAGCGCGACACTTCGATACACGAAGAAATCAAACGGTAAAGTCTTTGATTTCAATTTAAAAAGACAAAATTAATTGTGTACTTTGAAAGTTAAATTTTTTGATTTAAAAAAAATCTAGTAGTAACTAACGAAATTTTTCATATTTTCAGTCTTGAAAGATTACAACGACTAGCAGAAAAAGTTCATAGAGAAATGAAAACAACTGACAACAGATTGGAGGAATTAGAGCGGCGCGTGGAAGACGAAGCCAGGCGCCTCGAGCGAAGGCATCCGCTGGAAGCTAAACACGCGGTTGACTTGCTGGAACAGGACATTCGTGGCACAGAGATTCAGATCCAGAACATCTTCACGGACGTGCACTCGTTGACCGAGGGCAGGTATAGTCAAGCTGCAGAGCTCCATAAACGAGTGCAAAAGCTTCACCAACGTTGGGTAGCTTTAAGAAATTTGTTACACAAACGTTTGGTTCAGCCGCTGTCCGATGTATCATTCCCTGTGGAAGAGCGCATCGTTACGAAACATCGAACAACTGTCCACGAGACACGATTGGTCGACACTAACCCTCACTTCAGGGCACTGCAGGATTGCATTGACTGGTGCAAGAGCAAATTGAAACATCTACAAGAAGCAGATTACGGCTCGGATTTACCGAGCGTGCAAACTGAATTAGATATTCACCAGAGGGAACATAAAAACATCGATCAATTCCACAGTAAAGTGGACAAATGTGTACAAGCAAAAAATAATTTCCATGGCGAGGAACTCGCGTTATACAGTCAACACGTTAGCACTCTGCAGAAACTGTATGCCGAGCTGCTGTCGCTGTCTAATAAGAGGTTGTCAGATTTGGATACGCTGCACGACTTCATTCAATCTGCAACTGGCGAACTCGTCTGGCTTAATACTAAGGAGGAGATGGAAGTCACGCGTGATTGGAGCGATAAGAATCTCAACATCTCGAGCATCGAACATTATTACGAAGTAATTATTTTTTATATTCTTATGATTAAATATTTTATCTAAAAAGCATGTTTTCTGATAATATTATTAATGGGGATACAGAATATTGACATTTAAATTAGTTTAGAAACATAAATGTAATTATATCCTTAAAATAATAGTAATATTAATAAAAATTATTTGTTATGTAAGCAATCGTATGGATCTGGAATTGAGGTAAATTATTGAAAAAAAAAAAAAAAAAAATAAATAAATAAAATTATTTATTTATAAAGAGTTCAATTTGAATCTATTAGATTTGAAAATCACTTTTTCAGTTTAATGATAATATTTGTTTCATTACACAGACATTGATGAGCGATCTGGAAAAACGGGAAATTCAGTTCTCAGCTGTTCAAGATCGTGGTGAAGCTTTGGCTCTGCAACATCATCCAGCTGCAAAAACCATAGAAGCCTACATGTCTGCCATGCAAAGTCAGTGGGCTTGGTTGTTACAATTAACACTCTGTCTCGAAGTGCATTTAAAACATGCTGCACAAAGTCAATCATTCTTCAAAGAAATTCAGCAGGCGGAACAATGGATTTCTAAGAGAGACGAAATTTTAAACACAATTTATTCACAGTCTGATTTCTCTTTGGACGAAGGTGATTGTCTCTTAAAGGGAATGCAGGATTTACGCGAAGAGCTGAACAATTACGCCGACAATGTTCAAAGATTGGTAGAAACTGCCAAGGAAATAGTGCCTATGAAGCAACGTAGACAACCAGTTACCAGACCTTTGCTAGTTACATGCATTTGTACTTATAAACAAGTTGATGTTAGTATTAGAAGAAAGTATAAAAAATTATAAAAAGCAAAATTTGTTATTTTATTCAAAATTTTATTTGTTAAAATTCTTCTTTTTTTTTTTTCAGATGTCAATAGAGAAAAATGAACAGTGCACATTGTATGATAATTCCGGTCGAGTTAAATGGCGCGTAAAAAACAGTCAGGGTGTAGAATCTCCAGTTCCAGGCGTTTGTTTCTCTTTGCAACCACCAGATAAAGAAGCTATGGACGCAGCTGAGCGTTTACGTCGGCAATACGATCGCAGCGTAGCCCTCTGGCAACGAAAACAATTGCGGCTTCGACAGAACATGATCTTCGCAACCATCAAAGTAGTGAAGGGTTGGGACTTGCCTCAGTTCCTCGCTATGGGCCAGGATCAAAGAACGGCAATTCGCAAAGCCCTTAAGGAGGACGCGGACAAATTATTGTCCGAAGGTGACCCAGCAGACCCCCAACTTCGTAGGCTACGTCGCGAGATGGCAGATGTAAATCGACTATTCGATGATTTTGAAAAACGCGCTCGTGCAGAAGAAGAGTCCAAAAACGCTGGACGAGTTTTCGATGAGCAAGCTTCTTCACTTCAGCAACATTTAGACGAACTAGAGAGAATTTTAAACATTCGCATAGCTTCACCATTGCCAAGAGATATGGACAGTTTGGGACACGCAGTTATAGAACACAAAGAGTATGAAACTAATTTACAAAGACTTGCACCAGATGTAGACCGGGCACAACAGACATTTAGAAATATCACTTTGAAAACACCTGATATGAGAAATAAGTTGGATAATGTAATGACTAAATGGAATCATCTTTGGAATTTGAGTAATCTTTACATCGAAAGGCTTAAATTTGTAGAAATTGTACTTTCGGGATTAGAAGAGAATACAACGGCCATTCAAGAGTTTGAGATCAAGTTGGCATCGTTTGGAGAGTTACCAACAGAGCTGAAAGATTTACAGAATGTTCTTGACGATCTAATGATTCTGCAGAACGCTATTGGTAAGTGTGTGGATTTTGATATGAAATTTTTGTTGTATAACTGAAAAAAAAAAAAAATTTTGTACATTTTGAATTCTAATAATAATTTTTTTAATAATTTTACACAGCTCAGCAACAAGTATTGATCGACCAATTAAACGATGATGCACACAATGCTCGAAGACTTGTAGAAAAATCCCGACCCAACCATCGTGGACCACATGGAGATATGGACAGACTGGATGCAGAAGTAAACAGATTAAATGCTAGATGGACCAATATCTGCGGTCAATTGGTCGACAGATTGCGTAGTGCAGATACAGCTTATGGACTGGCTCAACAATATCGTGCTTCTTATCAAAATGAAGTTGATTTTGTTGATGAGAAACATCAAAAAATTGAAAACAAGGCTGCGGATCTAGAAACTGCCAAAGTAATTTTTTTTTTTTTTTTAAATAATTTTATATGCTTGAAAAATAATTTCACCCTAATTATATCATTTGATTTTAATTAATACAAATAATATGAATTGTAATTTATCATTACAGAACTTTTTGAACAAAGTAACCGATCGTGCCCCCAGTATCGAAGCTGTGAACCTGACCGGTGGCAGACTGATTCGCGAGGGCAAGGTAAAAGATAAAGCACAGGAAATAGTCCTGAGTTTATACGAATCTAGCATAATTATTATTGGACTGAATGAGCGAATGAATGACTTAGACATAGTTGTCGCACTATCCATACTTTGTTCCTACCTACAATATGTTGATTATGTTCATGTTACTTTTCATTTTTACCACAGAGAAACTTTTCAGCAATTTATCTACAAACGATACTACGCTGACAGCAACTTTTTTCATCTTTATTTCAAACCTTTGATGCAGGGAGAAATGATACCACTGACTACTGCAACGAAATCTGATGCCTGTCGGATCTTTATATTATTTTTTCCTCTTATTTCTAGTAGCATTAAAAATTTTTGTTCTCATCTGCGTTTTTAAGACGAGGATGACGTACGAAACAGAAGGGCATCAAGCATCAACCTTAGCGCGTAAAATTGTTGAATGATAATTGCTGTGCTTCGTAGGCTAGATGCTTACGGATTTATCCGATGCTGCACTATAATGTTGGATAACTCATTGTGATACATAATATTCAAAACAATATTACTATTTATTGGTAAGTCTATACTATAACGCAATAACATAAATACTAAAAATATTAACAAAGTGAACAAAAATAAATACTAAAAGTATCACGGTGAGTAATCAAATAAAGAAATAACTTCGATATTTGATCGTCGAAATGTAGAGCTTTTCGCTTCTGGAAGCTATGAGGTAGTAGTAGCCCTTTACGAACAGTAGGTTTAATAAAATATCCGTAACGGACTAACTGGAACAACCCTTAGATCTACGGACAAAGACTACGCGCGTTCAAGGAGCAACTGGAAGAGATCTGTCCCTCGCTAGATGCTTCCGTGAAGCGACCTAGGACAGATTCAGTGGCGACTGTCGACGATGTTGCCAAGGATCTAGACAACCTTAATAGGAGGTTTACTACGTTGGTTGCTCTTCTACAGGAACGAATTCGTTCGTTTGCGCCAATGTTTCTAGACGACATTTCTATACAAGTAAGTCAAAATACAATATACTTTTTTTTTTTTTTTTTCACTTTTTAACAGTTGCATTCTTCTTGCAATAAAATTCTCTAATATAATGTTTTACAAGAAATTATACAGAAGACATTTTTTTAGATTAAATTTATGAGAATTTTGTAGTTTCAGAATAAGACAAATCATTTTAAAATATCTATTGTGATTTATTAAAAAGTCTTATATTATGTACGACGTAAATTTGTACATGATAAATTGTCAACAGACTGCATCTTTGATGTATTATTGTTGTTTTGAACTTAACGATTAAGATTATTCACAACGAGAGATACATTAACAAATTTAGAACACCTTTAATGGATCACGTTCTCCTTGGAATTCTCCTCTATGGCAATTCTTTACCGACACGCACTTCCTAAAAGTCACGCCGAAAGGCCTTGAGGCCTACTCTTGAATCTCTTCAGTACGAATCTTAAATGTTTAATATTGTTACATATAACAATCTTATGTAATATCTGAAATAATAGTCAATTTTTTAGTCGCAAAAACAATTTTTTTAAATTAATAGTACATATTCAAACAAATTCATTTTGCATTGCAAATAATAAACTATAAAATATGTCAAGTTTTAAAAAGTCCATAAAAGATCAATTTTAATATCGTTATGAAATCATATATGAATTAATTTACGACTTAATTTTGTATAGCATATTTAAAAAAAAAAAAA
>JABFQA010001381.1:0-13962 GCA_022817065.1 Probaryconus sp. ZL-2020 | reverse complement strand
AGATAAAAATTGTAAAACGGAATTTTGAAAAATTAATTACAAAAAAAGTTATACGTATAAATATAAACAAAAACCGTAAAAAAGCTCCATTTTTGACTACTTTTTTACTTTCCCACACAAAAAGGTGGATTGACAAAAAAATATAAATGATATCAAAAATCTGTCTTACAAATTTTTTCTAAACAGAATTACGAACATTATGAATTTTTCTTGATCAAAATTGGTTAAAAATTGTTCATGTTATAAGATTTTGAAAACGGCCCGATTTTCATTAGTTATTATAAAAAAATCGACTGTCATATATTTTTTTTTAATTTTCCATTTGATATTTGTTTTCTATGAATCACAACCTATTTATAAACAAAAAATCATGAAAATCGGTCAAAAATGAACGATTTTGGCCATTTCGGTGGACTGTCCCCTTAACTTAGAAATCATGAAATACCGTTTGAAATATTTTCGAAATTCTTATATAATTACACTGTATTTTGTGAATATTTTAAAAAGAATGTCATATTTACAAAGTTCATTTATTATTTTTTAACATGTATAAATAAAATGAATATTTTTCGATTTTACCATTATTTTATGAAATTACATTTTCCTAGTAATTTTACAATACTAATCATTGGTTATTTGTTACCAGTGATAGTCACTGTAAATTAACACAGGAATTTTTTCAGAGTATAGAATCACCACGTGAGATGTATACAAGGAATTTCCTTGTGAAAATTGTTGATGAGGCTGAACATTTAAAAATATTTAAGAATCTGGATCAAGAGTCGTTGAAATTCAATAAAGTTGGCCAATTAAGTTTATTGTGAGGAATAAATGGAAGAATGTGCTACTCTTTGAGAAAAGAATCAGTGCAGGAAGAAATGGCGTGAAATCACTCGAATCTCAGTCCGACTTCGCTAGAATTCAACACAAGGTTTAACCAATTTAAATCATAAGTTTGGGTTAAGCCGGATTTGTGGCTCAGTAGTGATGGCATTTGCTACCAGCCTGAGCTTTAACTGTTTCTACAACAGATAACCGAAATGCAACAACCTGTTTCTTGCGGCGACAAATACACTTGAAACTTCGTTTTCAATAAACCAGTAAACAGATCACTTAACAAAAATACTAACGCTTTAGACGCAAAATCAATTTATCGAAATAGTATACTCTGTTGATTCAGAAATGACATTCAGCAGCTAACATTCGTTACTTAAAATAAAATATTCATTACGGGAAATGTTTCTTGCCAAATTCAAATTTGGTTACAACGATTATTCATTTATTTCATGAAAAAAAAATTTGCAAAAGTTGCAAATTTCATAAAGACAGAGTGCTGTACGAGTCATTGAAAAAAAAAGCATGGATTTCGTAACACGAATGAACGGTGGCAAAAATGCGCAAAAGCGATCTGTTCGTTCTCGTGAGGCTGTCGCGTGAAATTTGTATTCAGCGAATACTGCCATCTTGAGCTTTTATTACATTAGCCGAAGATGAAGAAGAAGAAGAAGAAGAAGAAGACGTGGAGGGGGGGGGGAGCAGAGAACTGAGGAGGCGAAAATGAAGGCAGAAAAAGAAGGCATTAAGAACGCCAAGAAGCACTTTCAGAAGCAACTTTCTTCCTTTTTTTGCTCGGACGAACGAACAAAACAAAAATAATAGGCGGTGGAAAATAAAACGAACAGGAAAGAATTATTCTCCGTCTCTGTCCCCTTCTTGTCTTCGTGCGACCTTAATAATAAATGATACGAATTCATATACATAAATATTAAAGGAGCGAGTTGTTTATTTATGGAAGATTCGCGCGGTGGGAAACGAAAGAAAGGAAAGAGAACGAGAAAAAGAAACTCAGAGGGAAATCAGTGAAGAAAGAGAGAAAAGAAAGAAGAGAGAGAGAGAGAAAGAGAAAGGAAAAGAAAAGGAGAGAGAGAGAGAGAGAGAGAGAGAGATGAATTTATTCCAGACGAATTTATAGTGGAGAAATTAGGAGGTTTATAGGAGCTGTGCGCGGTAGCCAACCGTAGATCATCATTAGAGCAGCCCGTGGAGCACTTCCATTCCACATCCGTTGAGTGTACGTATGAATGCGTGCCGAGTATCCATGGAAATATTATATGAGACTAGGTTAGCTGTTCATTTCGGGCCTTTCATCCGGATTGTTAGATATCAAAATGATATCAAAATGCACATTGAGAAAACACGCGTTATTGTTTAATGATATATGAAAAATTACTGTTTTTTCATACAATAAAAAAAAAAAGATATTAAAAAGTACCTATACACTGTTTGTAGACTTACTGCATATAATATGAGATACAAAATTTTACATGCAGAAAAGTTTAATGTAAATTTTACTATAATTCTGGTAAAGCAGACTTACAAGTCAAACTAAAAAAAGTGCTGAAAAAATTACCATAAAAATAGTAAATTTTCTTATAAACATATAATTATTTCAATAATTATCAGAAAATTTACGATTTTTATAGTATTTTTTTATATATAGTATAGTAAATTTGTTCTGTATTTTTCAGCACTTTCTTTTTAGTTTGACACATTAATCTGCATTGCCAGAATTATGGTAAAATTTACATTAGATTTTTCTGCGTGCATTTATCTATTTCATGAAAATTAATTAAAACGCTACTCCCGAAACATCACGCTCCCAATCCACAATTACATCGCGAAATCTTTGCACGCGAAATAATATAAATTCGTTTGCCGAGAAAATCTTAATTGTATAACGACATTATCGAAGCTCGTAACCGCGAGAATATCCTCTGTCATGATTAATGTACGAAACAGAGACTCTTTCGTCTCGCATCGGAAATCCAACTCCGATGCGAAAGGTGAAACCAAGCTCGAACGCGATTCCGCACGGAGAAACTTGCCAATTAAGAGACAGGCTACTTTAATATATCTTTTCCGCGCGTCTCTTTTTTTTTTACGGCCGACTTCGTCGACGTTTCTTAGTAACTCTCCTTATCGCCGAGGTAAAATAAATCGTAGCTACGTCTCCATTTATTCTCGAAGGCAGTGCCGATCGAATAATTCCGAGGATCGGATAGCTTTTAATGCTTCTTCGAGTCGCGTAACGAACGGTCATTCTCCCTCGTTATAACCCGTCGGGCTTCATCGATAATGATGCTTTATGTAAAATGATATAATTTATGTGCCCGCGTTTCTTGTAATTAATTTCAAAAGCAACGGCTTCAAACGAAAGCAATTACCCGACGATGAATTTATGCGCGTCGGGTTTATAATTCAATGGACCGTGAACAAAAAAAAAAAAAAATAATAAAAAAAATAAAAAACATTTAATTTTAAGCACGCGACAAAATATGATAACGTTTTTATCGTCGGGCGAAGGCCGATAAAAAATGCATCGTCCATTAGCACTATCATGCATGCTAAATTTAATGAAGACGTTTTGTTTTCCTTCTAGCGACAAAGTGATGAAGCTTTGAAAGCTCTTTTGCGAGATAACGTTTCCTTTCGCACGTTAAAAGGACGCCGACAAATCACATTAGGTTTGTGTGAGCTCTTCCAGGAATTATGTTGGCCTGCAAGCTCCAGGTTTTATGCCACGTTCCTTTATGGATTGCTGTGGATTGTTTTTAACCCTGCTTTTAACAATTTTTTTTCTTACTTTTTCAATTTTCTTTTTTAAAATATTATTATTTCGTGTGATTACTGTTTATGAAATTGTTATGAAGTAATGTACGAAACGATATTTTTACTGTTGGATATTGAGGAAGGATATTCGTGAGAAAAATGTTATGACTTAAAAGTTGAAATGATGAATCATTCTCCATTGCGAAACGGTCGAAAATGTATGTTATAACATTAAATAATGTTTTGTGCCAAAAGCGACAAATGTACCAATACTCCTGCAAATGATCGTTTCATCTCGTGTTTCTGGCCACCTCGGTTAATTGAGTTTTCTGTAACTTTCGCAGACTGTCATTCACACAACTGTGGCAGCTCGTAATCGTATTATTCTGTAACAAACTGTTCAAGTGCATAGCTGCAACCACTGTGGAATTGTGCTTAGTAACTACTTCGCAAAAAATCTTATTCAACCCCTTCCACTTTCGACAGTTAATAAATTTGCTTTTTTGACAAGTTTTCTTGTTAAATGAAAATGAGAAAGTCAAATAGAACGATGAAATTGCATTTTGAAGATTATCATCTCGTTCTTTATTCTTTTAATATTTATTCGCAAATTTGAACGAGTCAACTTTTCTGAAGATTTTTAAAAATATTTATACCGAAAATGTTCTCGTCCAAATTGACACAACTCTGTCATTTGATGTATCGTTCAAAATGAAACTGACAATAAGTTGAATGCAAATTGCATTACGAAATTCATTTACATCTTGTTTTGAAACATATTGATTTCGGATACTATAAAGTAGAATAATAATTCAATTATTGCAATTTCAAGCCCATTGTATTCAATCAAGTTTATCAAACGTCGAACAAAATTCATTACATAAATTAAAATTTGTGAAATTACATTTGTTATTTATTGTATTAGATAATTAATCGAAATACACTTTTATTTAATTGAAATTAGAAAAATGTTATTAGAATTATCGTGAACAAAAGTAAGTAAAAGACAAAGGAAAAACCAAAATGAAAAATCATTCTCGAGAAAAATGTTTTTTCATTTAACAAAAGGCTTGAAATTAACATAAAACTCTGAATAAAGGTCAGATGTGAAAGTTTTCGTTAATTGCTTGGAAAAAAATGCTCTTGTGCCAGTATTCATAACATTTACTTTAATGTCACACAGAAAATAGTGAAAACTTGGCGCAAATGCGACTCCTCATTTGTCGTCCTTCTCGTCGTTCTTGACAGGTTACCCTTTAAAAATTTTCATTCTTCGAATACTTCCCTTAAATACATACCACCATTTAAATGTTCATTCTTCGAATTACTCATTTTCGTATTGTTGAAATTTCTTTCCAACCAGTCTACGTAATTTCATATTGTTTTTTAACATTGAACTTATTTCCTCCCATTTTCATACAAACATTAAGTTGGTAGATAATCATCTGGCAATAAACTGCAGATAAATAAACGTTTGCAAAAATTCCTATTTGTCTTCGAATCAAAAGTTTATATTATGTTGCAAACAGTTAACATTTAATTTGCTCCAGTCTAAATTAATTAATCCAGCAATGAAACGCGACCATTAGAGAATTTATCGCGACCTCATAAGGCACGTTATTCAATCGTCGTTAAAAGACCATATTCTTTCAAATGACCATGTTTACTCTTGATGCACCATAACAGCGTCATTTACTTTTTTTTTTCTGAATGGCAAGTAACGTTCCGAAACATCTTTGTAATTGATTAATGGCAACTGTAAATCGTAATTTGGATGATACAGTGGCGGAGATTAGTTGAAAAATGTCTGATTGTAAATTCTGAGAAAGTATAACAATGAATCAATGTTTTGCGCGCGGTGAGGGAAGAGGTTAACATCAGATAGGCTTGATTAATAAAATTGCATTACACGTAACGCGTCGTAAAACTGTCAATAAGTCATTACAATACTGGTAAATCTTAAAAATACCGATTTAATCCCATAAAGTGCCTTAAATATCGACTGGTGCGTAATAAATTTCACGGATAAAAGGTTTAAGTAACCTACCATAAATCTCAGGAAAATACACTTAAAAGAAAAGAAAGACGAGAAAGTGACGCAATTTATAGAAAAAGATTTACCGGGAATATAGTGAATTTGGCTTTAATTAAAAAGCGACAGAATAAAATTTATTGAATCAAATATGGATTTAAGATGTAAGAATTAATGCTTTCTAAAAGTTTTTCAACGTGAATCCGAATTGAATCATTAACAATCGGCATTGTTGCGTGCAAAATAAGAGAAAGAGAGAGAGAGACGTCACATTTAAAAATCTTTCCTGAAAATAATTTCAAACTACCCGATATAAAGCGTAGTGACGGAGCGAAAACCCTCGGTCCGTAATTTTTAAAGCTGATGAATTCGTTCATCGGTTCGATTAACATCTCTTATCGTTCGCCGGTAGAATGATGCCCTTCGAATTGCTCCAATAAATAACTTGGGCTTTTCGCGATAAAAGTCGATCGCACATTTTTACGGACCGTAAAATCATCGAAGACAATCACCGGTTCTCAGAAAAATATGAATAGTTTCAGGACGTAACAAATCGAGCCCGAGGCTCGCCGTCGTCGCCGAGATTTGATGTTTAGAAAGACCCTGTATCGCTGTATCAAAAGCACGGGGGTTCGCGATCAATTTGCAGGCGCGAGTCGTTAAAATTTTACGAGTCGATTTTTAAGCGAGAAACGCCGATACAAATGGCCGTCGCGAAATCCCGCGAAAGCAGCGCGATCTATTTATGGCGTCGATGCAGCCGTAATCTCTGAAACGCTCGTAAAGCATAATGTGCCGGAGTAAGGAAAAACGTAACTATAATTTACGACGATATCATAATCTACTAAGGCGCCGATACACTTCACAAGCGGTCTATATTACGTGCATAAACATCGCAAATCTTGGCATTTGTTGGTATTATTTTATCGTAAAAAATTATTACAACTTTCTTTGAATTTCTTTGAATTTTTGGCAGTAGTCAATTGTTCACAAACAAAAGTATTCTTTTATATTCTGTTTAATTAATAAAAAGAATAATTATTAAATGAAATAGTTGCACGATCGATCAAATGTGAAATGCGACGAAGGACAGGCATATTATTTTACTGAGCAGTTAGCTTAAACGAAGCCACGTTCGTTTGACGGCAAACGAGGAAACTTGGCTTGAAATTAGTCCAAGCTGTTTTAAGATCGAATCGCTTTAAGTAGGCAAACCAGAATCATGCTACTTCGATTGCTACTTCATCTTGTAAAAGATGATTCCCATCCCTTAATTCACTTAGTATTTAATGGATTTCTTTTTAACAATCTATTTCCATTTGACTGGCAATAAAAAATGGCTTCATACTTTTCGCTGATTTTTTAAAGATTGACTTTAAGAAAATGAGATAAGCATTTGTCAAAATGAGGTTTTTATTCTTTATCGAAGAAGTTTTCTTTTTCAATTTCTTTTTCTCCATTTATTTCTTCTCGTGTTTTTTAGAAAATTTGTTTCCAAAATACTTTTACTGAACGAAAAGTTTTTATTTCCAAACGATTAATTAATAAGACAAGATTCATAACGACGTGAGTATTATCAGTAATTGAAATGTCAGGGACATAAAGCATGTACTTACAACATCGATGAGCTGAGATAGTCGTAGTCCCATTTTGACTGTGAGGCGATCGCTATTATTGCCAACAGGCCGAATGAGGCGGTTGTAGTTCGACAGCAGGTCATCGTAGAGACGTTTCGCATCCCCATTAGCCATGGCACCCGGAAACGATGCAACGAAACAGGAAATGGCCGTCGCCATTGCCAACAAACCGCCCACCCTGAACCGCCATCGCCACCAGCCTTTCCCATCGCCGTCCGTCCAAGCATCCCTAAGCATCGTACGCCTTGTCCACTCCTGCAAACAAAACAAAATCCATTCCATTCAAAACTTTTTATCTTATCAAACTTTCGCTTTCATTATACGTACACAAAATAAACCGTCAACCCTTTCAACTCAATTTTTGTTTATTTATATTTATTCAACGTAACATACAATCCGTGTAAATTGAATTAAATCCAATTTATAATTGAATGAAATTCAATCAATTTTTTTGTTAAATTCTTCTTTATTTATTTTAAATATCAAATAAAGGATTCCGGAAACATTTACATCGGTGGATTTAAATCGCGCGCCCGCAAACACGTAAAACAAAATTCTTTCAGCTGAAAAACGTTGGTAACTCGAGCACGCTACTGCATTTGAATGAAACTTTACTTTGCATAATATAATTATATAATGGCGCATTTAGCGTTAAGTACATTGAAGAAAATTATTACATTCATTTTACATGTTTATCTTTCGTTAATCGCAAGGAAATTTTAAAGGCTTTTGAAAAACTAACACTCGCGGATATTTTCTGTAATCGAGCGAGCAACGGCAAACGTGAGTTTATTTAGCAATCACGGCTTATTACTTATGATGTATTTCGCAGAGTCCAGGATTGGCTTATACTTTAAGTAAACACTATCACGTAGGATGAACTTCGGCGCGGACGTAAATTGAAGTAATATGCATACACGGTCCGATGTTCCCTTAAATTGGACTCAAGCAACAATCTGCTGCTTTAAAATGGCTACTGCGATGTATTTAATTCATCAGCATTACGCTGTTAATATTTTACACGTTTCGGAACACGACTCAAGTTTCGTCCAAACAAACTGTCTTTTTCCTGTAACGAAGTAATACGTTGCGAAAGCAAAACATAAGTAAGTTATAATGCTGAACACTTTCATCCAAACGAAATACGTCCAATTATTCATTAGCAATTGTCAAATTACGAAGCAACTTTTTTTCCAAATATCGTACGGATTTGCTTTTTCCTATATATTAAAATACAATATTTGAGGACGATCGTCTTTAGAATAACGGGTATCCTGCATAAAACGCACGTAGCCTGAATATTGACACAATTTCTAGGTAATCGTGTTTTACGGTTACTTTGGTAAATACCTATCAACCAGACGAGAGAACTGGCGCACATGAGTGAATCGTCATCTCCATTCAAGTTACACTCGACAGAACGTACAGGTATATTTTATGTGTTAATTAGCGAATAAATTATTATCCTGAAATTCGAATTCATATAGAATCAGGTTTACTCGGATTACGTGATGTCAAAAAATGTACACTACACGCAAAAAAATAGAACGGACATTTTACTATAAATTGTGACAAACCGGTCCTATAAATCAAATGTAGAAAATATTCTAAAGAATACAGAAAAATTTCAATAAATATGGCAAATTTACTGCATTTATTATAATATTTTTCTCAGTGTAATAATTGTTATGCCTTGATATTTTAGAAAATAAAAAGAAACAGTTTACTGATAATGACCATTGCGGAATTTCAGAGGTAAAGAAACGAGAGTCTTTAATACTCAACATAAGGACGGTATTAAGACTCCATTGTAGTATTCCAAAAACGTTTGGGAAAATAGCTGATCATTATCGATATAATGTGACATTGGGACGTAGACTTTTAAAATAGCCAACGATTGGCAAAGGAATAAATTTGCGGAAACGACAGGATATACGGCATTCCGCGGTAATTAGCTCAACGAAGCGTAGACTATGGACGTAAGGAAGAGTGGGATTGACAATGACCGCAGCTTTATCTACGTCTATACAGAGCCCTAAATCTACCCGCCGGTTGCGGTAAAGGACCCGTTCTGCGATCTTGGCTTGAGGCCATTTTTCATTTGCTAATACAGAAAAATAGTCCATCAAGTTTCGGCCGATAAAAGTCGAGAGAGGTCACTGGTCTCGCGCGATAAAAGTTCTTTCAGTATAGTCTACCGCTCCATCTTCAACCTCTCTTCCCTCTCCCTTCCTTCTCTCACTCTCTCTCTCGCTCTCGCTCTCTTCTATTATATTTTACACAATATCTCTAGGCACTGCGACATTCCCCGGCGACTATTCGGAGTCTAAAGTGGATGACTCTGAGAAAGTTCTCAAAGTAATGAGAACAATTAATCTTCCCTTGGAAAACGGCAGCAAAGTTCGCCCAAATATCAATATCGCAGGAATTACCAAAATTGCATGATATGATCGGCTGCGTGTAATGTTTGCAAATTCTCATGCCGGGGATAGAGCGCGCGAGCACTCTGATTCCACCACGCGGAATTCAATTAGCGTAAGCAAACTCGAAACTGCCGTTCAAACGAATTCGAACGTAAATGCGTGTTTCCCTTGAAACTCTTTTAAATGATTTAACAGGGAAATCTGAACCAATAGGTCGAATTTTGGTATTAATGATAAAAGGTAGCTATTTCATTGCGATTTGATCGAACGAACACGAGGTTCAATGGCTGATTGCAACGTCAGACGCAATACACTGAGAAAAATATTACCATAAAATTTACTGTAAATTGTGGCAAACTCTATAAAAAATGGCAAAATCTATAAAAAATGTTAAAATATTCCTTTAAGAGACATTAGAACGATTTTGATCATCTGTCGAGCGATATAAGGAGTGTTATAAACCGACCACCTAATTCAGAAGATGAAAAACAGAAGCATGATTTAGTAGCATCCGCAGATGCTTCATCAATTAAGGTACATCCTAGTTATCTGAATAGCATCCTTATTAGGCGTCTGTCCTAGTAAGATTCTATCAGAGCACGACAGTGTGTTATTTATTGGTTTGGACTCTCTTGGCTTCAGGTCAGCTACGTAATAAGACAGTTCATAATTTATCGCTCGAGTGTAGTGGGACGGCGCCTTATTCGAGTGCAAGCACCTTGCAGGAGCGAGGCTCTCTTATTTATTAGAATATCGACGCAACAGAAATCCGTGCAATGCATCACCGCGAAAGCTCGGCCGCGCTTACCTTTCAAATGAATTAGTTCTCTATCTTAAAAATCTTTTCTCCTTAATGGAACACGATTACGGACTTTTAAACTCATATCCTCTGCGGAAATCTGTTTCATTTATCAAGACCTAATGGAACGGTGATTTATTTATCGAATCATTATCTTCGTCGTGCGGTTAGTCCTTATGTCGCGTCTCAGAGGGGCCACTTCAGTTAAGGACGCCCCATTATTAACCGAATCGATGTCCGATATCTGCGTGCATAGGTGATTAAAGTTGCGACCCAATGTTCGATCTGATTATCAAAGGAGAACTCCTCCGCGAGTTAATAATGCAATGCTTTTCGTGCGTGTGTATGTCGCGGTGTATGTGTAAGTGTTATCGTGGACGTGTCGTCTGTCGGATCGATGGGCATTTGAGTGTCGATCTGACGAATGTTTGACTCCATGAAGTGGCGCTGGAACAAAGCTACCATGTAGTTTGTCACGGTCCAGGCCCTGACCTGAGAAAGTCTATATAATAGGACCAATGATGACCACCACCATCCATCAATCTGCGGCCGCCAGGTCCCCCCCTCAACTATTTTGTATCTGTCTCGCTTTAACGTTCGATACGTCCTGACAATGAAAACAATTAACTCACGACGTTAAATCCAGATCCACGACAATTTGTTAAATCGCTACTGAAGATAGATAATGTTTGTTAAAACGAGAATAACAATTTTAAAAAGTGTGTCATCGTGATTGCGTGAAATTTTTTAATGAGGACTATTTGAGAATTTCGATATTTCGATCTTCTTGGGATAGCACACTTATTTTTCTCAAATTTCCTATTGACTGAAGTTTCAGTGACATTGGAATCGCTGTGAATTGCCCAAAAATAGGTTTTTCAATTTTGTATCTCGAAGAACGCTTTTGGCTGGATTATATTACAAGAATCAAATGTTACTTGACGACAAAAATATTATTCAATGTAAAAATTAAAAATACTTTCCTTAATGACGTCAGAAATGATCAAAGTTAATGGCCATTCAAAAAATATATTTTCGATCCACTGAATTAAACTTTTATTCTCCACCCTGTTTCTGAACTGTTATAATGATATATTAACAGTAACACATTAACTTCTTTTATGCCTCGTTCATTATTCAAATCCCAATGAAAATGGAACTAATATAAATGGGAAATCATTGTGTAACCGCAGCGACTTTCCTTCCTTTTTCCTCGATACCGACAAGAAATAAGAAATTTCCTGCTTGGAAATCTGATCAAATACTATTAATTTCCACGAAGGGAAATCGAAGCGAAATTTAACTGTGAGATGACAAGTTTTTATTTGAGAAAACTGACGACGCCTTATCTACATTATTCGACAATTACTTTTAAGAGGTTGGATAAAAAATACTTTCCCCAAAATAACATTCATTTTCCCCGCTTTCATTATTTCCCAACAAAACATCGAATGATAAATGAATTTTTATGCAACACATTATCTGCAACTTAATGTCAATTCACAATGATCCCGTCTAATGAAGTTCAGTGATTAATGCTGAGGTAAAGTCTATTAAATCCATGATTAAAAATCTTTGAAAACACAATAGATTTAATGAAAAATTTCCGTTAGTTTTTGATCAGGATTTTGCCCGAAAGACAATGGACGAAATTACTGCTGTTATAAATGATGATAGCGAGTTTTTAAACGATGATAAATAAATATCGAGAGCGACAGGTGAAATACGTTTCTGTATATAAAAGCTCCTTGAAAGCAGCCACTGTAGCTTATCAGTTCTATTTCACTAATGCGTTACTTAATGAAATTTCAGTGAGCTAGGCTCGCTAACGAGACTATTATTCCGCGTTGCGAGTAGTGTCACCGCTGCCCTCCGTTCGCTTCCACTCTCGTATTCCTTCCCATTGCGCGAATTAACGATCCTTTCGAGTCGAATGAAGCGCGAAACAATAAAGTTACCAAGGCGCCTCGCACACACTTTTCATTTTATAACTCCTCCCTTAACGAGCTATCCATAAAATTGAGAAGAGCCGTTCATTTTCGAGCTCGCGTTTTTCCCGCAGTCTGCGCCACTCTATACGTATAATCCAGGTGTTTTTATTCATCATTATTGCAGTGCAAAATTGAACAGCCAAACTGAATTGCATCAAGATTATTCTGAACAATATTTCTTTGCAAATTTCTGCAAAAATGGATTTCATTTTGGAAAAACCAAAAATTCACGAAACTTTTGACATCACAGAAAAGTTCACCAATTGAGAAGTTAGAAAAAAAAACAGTAAACGAGTTCGAGTATCATTAGTCCCAAAATACAAATCTCAAAAGTTTCGAAACTTTCTTGACTCAAAAAGCTTTGCACGCCTTAATTTCACACCGCAATCTTCTTTGGAATTGCTATAGCTTGCAGCGCCACTGTCATTAACACATTCCGCATACAATCAAAATTAAGTGAGATGGGGAAGAATTCGTTATAAGTTCCCCCTAATGTTGGCTCTCGGTTCTTGAATTGGTTAATCCATATGGATAGAAATCGTCTTTCCAGGCATCTTGCGTCTGGCTGAAGCCGAGGGTATTGTGTTGTTTGTTTCGGTCACGATTTCCGGCGCTTTGCATTACAATGCCCTTTTGCACTCTGAGTATTATTAAATTCTCCAATGCTCTTCCGCCAAGCGTTATGTTATTCGAGATCTAACATTGTTCCTATCGACGTAAAATTCAATTATGAGCTTGCGCACACTTTAATTCATTTGGTGATGAATAACTCGCGAATGAAAACGCACTCGAAACTTAAGGGGAAACGCGCAACCAAAAACAGACATACTTTGGCCATTGAAATTCAAAACGGTAGCGAGGTTTGCGTAACGTTGTTCGCATCTAAAAGTCTGGATTTAATGACTTTACGCTGCCAAAGTTACTCAGATATCGACCAGTTAAAGATTTATACTTTTAATATATCTAATATATTTTTTTATTAACGTTACAGCAGATTCTGACATTGATGATTCATTGCTCTTCTGTTGCTGACAGAGTTTCACAGTTGCTGACCAACCAATCCCTTTTCCAATCAACTTACATTGATTTTGAATATGATTTTATAATTAATTGATGATTTATTATTATCTCATGTCCTACTAATAAATAATTCTCACATGATTGTATTACGAATATCCGATTCATGGTTGCTCAATTTCGATTATCTTATCAATAATACACAAATCAATTAATCTCGAATCAAAGTTATATTTAATTACAGTCGAACCTCCGAATAGTCCGATCGCTCTGTCTTTTTAATGTAATGAGAGTGTTTAAAGATAAAAAGAGAAGCTAATACGGACTATTCGGAGGTCCGACTGTACTGCATGATGGAATAAATTAACAAAAATCATACTTCGTTATTAATTTGTGTAATATATATTAACGGAAAATATATTATGCCATTTAAAGGAAAGATATAACAAATTAT
>JABFQA010001380.1:0-13963 GCA_022817065.1 Probaryconus sp. ZL-2020 | reverse complement strand
TTTTTAATGGAGTAAATAAGAAGAATACAAGGAAAATATATTCAGGATTATATTCCTATAATTTTATACATCTTCTTTTTTCCTATCGGAATTAATAAAAATATTTAAAAACAATTTTAAAACTAAAAAAACATACTTAAAAATGTGATCTACTTCTTAACAACAGTAAATGCGAGGGGGAGCCTTATTTCCAAAGGAAGTACAACATAGTTCGTTTGCTCTTGGATGCACATGCGTGTCAGATACGCTTGCACGAAGTTGAAGGTACTCCAACCTTAATACAAATTACTCAAGGAATACGATACAACACTCTTGACTTTAGTTTGTCTTAAGCCGATGCGGTACACGCGTTCCTACGATATTGCAAGAGTTAAAAAATGACATGTCAAGTGCTACTTAAGGCCACGCAAAATTGAATTTCAATCATTTATAAAACACGTCATTCCGTACTCTAAGACGAAGATGATATTTTCTTCAGTTTTCTTAATAAAAGTGCGATGGTTAATATTATGAAAATGACAAAGAAAAAAAATGACCATAGTTGACAGTAATTTCATTTCTTAATTATGGGGTGCGAAATTTGGATAAGTAAAAAGTGAGTTTTTATTGCAAATATTTTATTGCTAATATCAATAATTACAATTAAAATAATTAAAGGATTAAAAAAAATGCTTGTATGCTTGATCAAAGAGTTATAAAGTCGCGAAAGGCGTTATGAAAAATGCTGAACATCATACAAATTATGTTGTTGCGTATAATGTGGTATCGCGATCTTTCCACCTTCAATACATTAAGAGATTTAGTTCGTTGGAAAATGATAAACATACCCTGATCTAATTAGTATTTAGCAATTAACAATTAGCAACAATGTAACGAATATTATTATTATATTCCTGAATTGAAGCTGCTATTATCTGGAATTAATTAAATTATAATTAGTCGGAATGTAATGGTTTCAGACATATACATATATATCATAAGTATACAATTACACGTATAGCATATGCATAAAAAAGGCATAATTTGAGAACAATGGATCATAAATTGCCTTTAATTAAAACCATTTTTAAAAAGTGTAGTAATATGTCTGACTTTTTATAGGATCCGTAGATGTTCAAGTAAAAAAATTCATAAAATTCATTATAATTTATTTACTATATCAAATCTTCATCCAGACAAATTATCATCTCCAAATAATCATCTTCATTAAATATCATCAAAGATCATCTCTTTGTAACAGAATAATCATCAACCCTCTGTCGAAAAATCTCTTCCATTCTTAATCTCAAGGTCGTCTTTAAATGTCCTCTTTCTTGGTACTCTACTTCTTAAGCCGTAGAAAGCTTCGCAACTCATAAAGAAAAGTAAAGCTCATCTTTATCTGTTGCTGAAGGCGACATTGTCATTGACATTGGTACCATTCAAGCTCAGTCGTGAACTGTCTCGAGTGCTCGAGACGTGTAGGGTGTCTTGATTCTTTGGTACTCCAGATGTGTGGGTGGATTGGACGATTTGGTTGGTCGGCCAGGCCGAGGAGAAGGAGGCTAAAAAGATGGTCACATGGCAAGCAGTAAGACGCGCGCGAGCACGGCCTATGCGTTCTCCTTTCTGTCAGTTGCGTTTCGCTCAAACTTCAAACTACTCCACTATTCGTTTTTCGACATAAATTATTCAAAAATACCTCGTCGCGATAATGCCATAATTAAATCAAGCAAAAAAAGATTTTCTACCGGCGACCTGATATGGATCGAAAATTCAATTTCAAACGGTGCGTTGTGAGTCGGTGCGAAACACATTTTACTTATTGGATTTAGGGGAGGTGGGGTTAACATTTAATGGTAGAATTTCAGAATCAGTTTAAAAGTTAAGGTTGAAGTAGAATCGAGTTAGAGTTCGTGAGGATTTGGATTATTGTTAAAAATGGTATTAACGGTGTTAATGGTAAAAGTAAACTTTGTATTGTAACATTTTACAATACAGGTATTTTGAAGAGGAGGGAATGAAGACAAAAAATAAATTTAGAATCAAGGAAAGAGTTAATGATATACAGGATTTGGATAATGGTTGAAAATGGTACTAATGGCAACAGTAATATTTGTATTGTAATTATTACTATACAGGTTATTACTTCTGCCGACAGAATTGTAGTCAGTTTTATTTTTGCAATGGAGGAATTGATTTTACATAATTCGAAATGAGCTTTTCTCAAATAAAGGGAATGACATAAAAGTTGACACTTGAAGTTTTTTGACAAATCTAAATTATTCTTAGTATCAAGAAATTCGGTCGTGTCGAGCCAAGTACAAAAAAAAAAAAAGAACGCTTTCCACGTCACGACATGCCTTTTCCGGGAACGTAAACTTCAAATTTTTAGTATCCTTAACTTACTGTAGTGTCTTCGAAACTATTAAGAACATCGTTTAAGAAATAGACAGAAAATGTTATTTCAACATTTTTTATATTAAATCACAAAGATAACCCAATTTAATTTATTATATGATTTAAACATGACTTTTATTTCAATGATGAAAAAATTTCATTTAACGTTAAAAGAAATTTATTCATATCAAACAGAATCATTTCAAGATAAGATTGATTAAAAATTCTCGTCAATGTTTTAGTAAAAAAAAAAAAAAAACCTAACTGAAAATAAAAGTTCAATCAAATTCAATAGAATTGATAATTGTTTAAACTAAAATTTGCTCGAAATAAAAAAAAAATTACAAAATGGAAAAGAATCTTTTTTCCTAAAACAAAGGCGGGTAATTTCATTGTAACGAAACGTCATTAAAAAGCAGCAGCAACGCTCGATCGAAATTCAATTTTCGTTACTCGTGTTTCAAAGCCGTTGCCAACAAACATTGGTCAAATATCTCGAAAATACTTGACAAAAGTATGCAAGGCATTCATGAAACTATTCGCAATCTATCGGGAATATTTTTAGGAAGAAATGCATGGAAGCTAGTTTTATGTATATTCAAACAGTCCAGCAGGTATTAGACGAACCAACCGTGTTGTGTTGATCGCGCGTTATATTAATAGACTGAAACTGACAGCCGAATTCAACCAGACGCTGTGCTGCGCCTGCCGAACTAACTGGGGGGGGGGGAACTTTTTCGCTTTAAGGAGAACAACATGAAACGGTACACGTGCGAGCTTTTCGATCCGAGTATTCCAGTTCTCTGTCGCGACTCTTACTCAAGCAATTGGCATTTCCAATAAACTTTTTTTTTGTTCCTTTATTCCCGTTTTTCTTGTTTTATTACCAAGGGGAAATTGGACAAAAATAATTCAATATGTTTCAAATGATTTTTTAAAAGAGCTTTTTTGACATCGGAGCCATTGTAAGGCTTTAACAGTTTATATAAATTTGTACTAAAATTTGTTTTAATACATTTTCTATGTTTAAAAAAATTTGAAAAAGGAATTCTTGGAACAATTTGAGTCGAACAAGTTTCCCGTTGTTAATCAGAAAACATTTGAGTCGACATTCAAAAATAAAGTGGGCCCCCGAGGATTTTTTCCACTCGGTTACATTTCCCTAAATTCCGGGTCATAATTTATTCCGCTCAGCCCCTTTATCTGCGACTAAAATAAACTCAATTACACATGTTACATATTAATGAACACGCATCCATTATATAATTTTCACGACATTAAAATCATTGCAGAGTTTTGTGCTCGACACAACATTGGGCAACAACAAATCTCGACGAGAACAGTGATCCGAGAAAACTGCTCGCTTCCTTTTTACCCGTTTCATCGGTTTAATGTATAATTAACCAGTTCCTTTCAGCGGGCGTGTTTAACCATCAAGCGCGTTTGTGACTCGTAGGTGTAAACCCATTTATAAAGGCACACGCCAAATCACCGGAAGCGAGTATCGTGACACGTGTTAAGATCGCAGGTGTAAAATAAAAAACATCGAGATACGCACGGACTTCGTCTTCCCTTTACACTCCTCCGCTTCTTTCATGCAGTTTCAATTTTTTACAATGATAATAGTTCATTGAAAGAAATTTCAACTTGTTTCATTTCCTACAAAAGAAAAATTTTTATTGAAAATTCTTTTTTATTTTTATTATACAACTTCTAAACGCGTAACAAAGATTTTGATATAAACGAACAAAAATATAATAGACTGTTCATCGATTTATTTACTTCAAAAACCATTTAAAAAAACAAACTCGCATTTAATGTGTAACGTTATCTGAATAAACTTAGTTGCTTTATTTTCAGAGGGTTTATTGAAGTGCATGTGTAAAATATGAATGAATGTACCATTTCGCCCCTCGTTCCTGTATTCCTGAAATTCTGCATGTCAAGCTAAATATATTCAACGACTATTTCGAGAGGTGAATGAAACTCCTCTTTGAACTACATTACTTCTAACTGTTATTTCCATTGTAAAAAGAATAAAATAGAAAACAAAATTAAATTGAATTTTATCGTACGTAATGATCTGTAATTAATGCCGATCGAATTACTGACAATAATTTCCTTCTTTTCAAAAAAAAAAAAAAATGTATAAACTATTTCATTTGAAACAGTTTGAAACAAAATAGTTAAAAACGAGAATTGTTAAATAATATATCATTACAAAATATATTGTGTGAAAACAAACGTTTAATTTTCACGACGTTTCATCTGCGTTGAGAATAACAATACTTCATTTTAACAGAATTCTCTATTTTTTATGATGCAGGTAGTCACTGCAGGTTCTCAAGAAGAAAATTGCCATGGCTGTCGGTAAGTTTTACCTCGCCGCCGAATCACGCACAAATCCCCTCGCCCACGCATTATTCCAATTTTCAGTATTCACGACACGTTCCTCATACGCATAATCATGCACGTTTGAATCTCCCCATCGACTGTCTACCGCGCATATTGGTAACTCTAAGACTCTTAAAATATCATCACAACCACTTTAGCTACTTCTTGCGTTCGTCCGTATCATAATAATGCGAATTTTTCTTCAACGCTCAGACGTCAGTCTCCAGTCTCCAACCTTCTCACTATTTTCACTTTTCATTCGCTTATTTTTTTTTATTTAAATTTTCAATGTTACATAAACGTTGAAATAATATTATACAATAAACAAATTCTTTAAAACATCTGGAACATATTCGAAATAACTTAAATTGATAATATTTTTTTTAGAATATAAATTTTTCACTTTGATTTTTTTTTAGTTAGCTATTTATTTAAATCCTTAGGAGTAGTAATCTTTTTGACAGTAGCATTCGTAAATCTCATGATGAAAGAGAAGAGTGAGGAGGGATGTAACTTCCGGTGTGCGTAGGTTGCATTTCTTCTCCTTCTCCCTATTCCTACCGTTTGTCCTGTGCATGTACCTAAGCCCTTCAGTTGAAACTGTGATCTCAGGTACACCTGTCCGATAATTCCTCACCAATTAAAATTATTCAGAATATTACACCACACATATACCGTAATTTAAATCGCGACAAATTCTGATATTAACAATTTATATCTCACCATTTTTCCGTAACCGAGCCACCCAAGCTTATCATCATTGGTTCACGCTTAGCTTAGATTCAATTGCTCTAATATATCTATTACCTTAAACACCTTCTGATTACTTTTAATTGACTAATTAACCGTCAATTATAATCACAAACCATTTGTAATTAACGAATGTAGGTTCTCATTAAATTAAAGGATTTATTAATGCCTCATATAAATTCTACATTTTTTTGAAAATTGCAAAATATGAATAATTGAAAAATCTTGCAATTTGATTTCAGACAATCCTTCATACTTTTCTATAACCGGACCAAGTGGTTCGAGTTCCTCAACTTCCGGTCAATCCGCACGTGGATTGGGCAGCATCTTCAGACGTCGAAGACACGTCGGAAAAATGGGTGGTACAACGTCAGCCAGTGTTGGATCAACATCAACCAACAACAGCACCTTGACTCAACTGTTTGGTAGGTCAGCGCCATGTACCCCCACTGAGGAAAGGGTTATGATGCTGACTCGAAGTTCTGCGGAAAATCGAAGTTGTGGAAAAAGAAGTTTTAGGAGCCTATTCCGATCAACGAGTGCTAATAGTAATGACGAGGGTATGAAACAGTTTTTGAAAGGGTTTCCTAGACCTTCCGATATGGCACCACCTTCACCATATCTACCACATCGGTAATTAGATAATTTGTCTTTATCAAACATCATTTCAATTCTAAATAAATGAATTAATGATATAATTTCTATTACAGAACAATTTTATAATGATTTAGAAAATATAATTATCTGATCTATGATTTCAAAGTAATTTCCTATATGATAAAAAGTTTCCTTTTCTTAAAATTGAAGGATCATATTTTCCTTTTTTCCAGGTCACATTCTCATTCAGAAAAGGATAGAAAACGTCCAGAAAGAAGGAGGGTCCTAAAGTCAACCTCTGAACTTTTGAATTCCGAGTCTCTCGATAGCGAAGAACATTCTGACGGAACGTCAGCAGTTGATGGACGTAGATACACTAACATCCTGAATGACGATGAAAATATTGAAGACGAATCAAAAAGTGTAGCGGAAGTGCGACTGGGGAATAAAGATGCGAGGTATTACAATCTGTCATTCACTTTGCCGTCGCAGTTATCGAGTGACAGACGCAGGAGGCATTCGATCGGAACCTTTCTGGGTAAAGAGCGAATTGGCAGCAACAGTTCCATGATGAAGTGCGATCCTAAGGAAATTCTTGGAGAAATACCACCGATTCCTACAGAAAAGGAAAAGGAGAGGCGCTGTTATCCTAAAGGCAGGAGAAAAACAACAAGAAGTAAGTGAATATATTTGTTTTAAATTCCTAAGCTACATTTCCCACTGAATGTTATTTAGATAAAATTGGGGTAGTTTTTTTATACCCAAAAAATTTATTCGAAAAAATAACCTTCAGAAATAAAAAAAAAATAAAAGTTAAGTACATTGAAACATAGACAGTTAAGTGCCGAATTGCAATGGAACCCATAATTATAATTTCATATTAGATTTGAAATTTAATTAAGCAGCTTTAAGCGCAATTAATTAATATTTCATTCGACGAGTAAGCATCCACATTTACATGCTCTTTGGTGTTAATGCACACTGCGGTAAGCTAACGTAAGAATAATACATGGGCATTAAAGTTGATCTCCAGAGAAGATTGGGAAATTGATTAAGACCAGATTAAATTGATCGCACGTACTCCATTGTAATTCGGTTCCATTGCTTCTACGTTTGTGGTTATTCAAACTCACGAAGTAATGGACACATGTCAGCTGCAGTACATCTCGAAATGGACTCGCACGACTCGATCGCGATTCACACGGCGATGCGCCCGCATTGTCGAATTGTAAATAGTATAATCAAACCATTAGTGGTCCCGATTCAGGAGTAATTTCGATGCCAAATAGTATGTAACGAACAATGACATATTGTCCTAAGAACACAATGGACTATTACAGGCACATTGCCGCAATGTCAGAAGTCAATTTATAAACTATATTATAATATAACATACAAAGGTAACTGCAAGTTTAATTAATATAAAATACATCTAAAATTGATAATGGGTTACAATACGTTTGACAAAAAGACTAAAAAATAGTCATATACCTAATCAACAAACATTTGCTCTTCTCAAGAGAAGACTCCACACAATACTATTTCAGCCTTTAAAATCTGATCATATTCTAAATGAGTATTTGATTGTTTTGTACGCAAATTATTGTAGTTAAAATTTAAATTTCAATATGTTGCTTATTATAATTCTGGGAATGCAGAAACAATGATATCTTTGCCGAAATAATTGACTCTGTTTGCAACAACCATAAATTGAGTTCCTCCCAAAGAAACAGGGCAAATACTGTTTGGTCGAATGTAGAAGCACAAAGTGTATAAGGCCATTTCCAATTCAGGAGAAGTGCCAATGAAAACTGTTGTCAATGGTTGAATTACGTCATTGAGTTTCAATCTGAGTTTTACTACAGCTCCGTTCTGAAAATTTATAAATTGTGTTTATTAATATAAAATATTGATTTCTTTCACTTATTAACATAAAAAACGGTAGATAAAATACTCCAAGCTAAAACGTAATTTGTTTAATAATTATACAATCATTTATAAATAATATGTTTTTTAGTTTTATAAAAAAAAAAAAAAAATAAAAAAGATTCGGAAGATTTAAAATTTCTTATTATTTGACTTACACTGCCAAGGTCAGTTTTCTTGATATAGCCAAGATAATTTAAATTCTTTTGTTCCTCTTGTTTAGCAAAGTAAATCCAATTATGCAATCCAATAATTTCAGAATCAAATTGTTCAGCCAAAAATACAGTTTCAAAGCCAGAGCTGGATGGTTCGCCATCAATTCGTTTGAACTGTGAGAACCAAATTCGTTTCAAACTGTCCTTAAATTCGTATTCATCGTTTTCAATGTAACCCTTCCCTGCTAAATATTTCATAGCAGTCGATAAAACGTCTGTTTCCAAGAAAGCATCTAAAAGTTCAGATTCTTCTTTACGCTCTTCAGAAGTCATCTCTTCTTTTTTCTTTACATCCAATTCATAATTGTCGTGTAATGCCAAAACCTTCTTAATCGTAGGAAGTTCGTAAGCTTCTGGTTTAACTGTTAGGAAACTGAAAAATAAAATTACCCCTCATTTTTGTAATATTTTTGTATCCTAATAATTTCAAAATATTTAATCTCAGCCATTGCCAGCACCATTGCCATTGTTAGTTTTGTAATTCATTTTTTAATTCATCAGAAAACGGTGTTAATAAACTGTTACTTAAATGATTGTTTAAAATAATATTTACATAAATGCTAGTTCCACTTCTTCATTTCTGATTCCATGATAATATGTTAAGTACATTATATACATATACAACTAATTTGCCTTACAAAATATTTTAAGTACTTAAAATAAATTACATCTATTAAATAATTTATCAAAAAAAGTCTTTATCTCAATAATACACTTGTTATAACTGATAGGCAAATCGCAAGTACCATTGAACCATTAAACCTGTGAAATTAATGAAAGTTATTATATAGAATTTATTATGACAAACATTTATGACAAAAAATTTCTCATTTCCCAACACCAATTCAACATTTACCAATTAACATGTGTGTATATATATATTTTACTCTTATTAATATTATTTAATAATAAGAACAGCTATTATTTTACTCTCTTACTAAAATATGTTACATTTCAAAGTATCAACTTACGGTTCAGGAGCATCGTCTGTCGTACTTTCATCAGTTTTATGTCCTTGCAAATTCATCGTAATATCTTTATAAGCGTTGTTCTTCTCTTTACTGTACAAATCTTCAGAAAGCTTTTGAAGATCGCTATCAGTTATGACATATCCAGATGGACTTGGTACATTAGGTGGTCCGTTGTTTTGATTATTTTGATTGTTGTTATTATTATCGCCTTGTTGTGGTGGGGATTGTGCGGGTGGAGGATTAGCATTATCAGGTTGAGCTTGTGATGAAGGAACATTTTGAACTGGTTGAACTGGAGCTGCACCAGCTGGCGCAGTTCCGGATGCATCAGAACTTGTTCCATTGTTGTAATAATTGTTATAAGTGATATGTGTGTTAGTCACTCCTGGAACTGCACCACCAGCAGCAGCAGCACCACCGCCACCACCACCACCACTGCTGCTTCCACTGCCACCACCCCAGACGCTTCCTCCATGGCCATAAATTCCACCTGGAATGATCCTGTTCACAGCAGCATTCACGCCAGCAAATACAAATGCTTCTTTGGCTATTTGACCAATTCCAGGTTTATAAGGTTTCGACTGAAGTATGACTGGTTGTGGACTAGCGATGGTTGGATTGTATCCTGAACCAGGAACAGAACTGAAACCATGTTGTCCCATTGGGTATCCATGACTGCCTCCTCCATATGAAGGATATCCACCACCATATCCGCCATGTCCATAGCCAGGGTTATGTCCTCCATATGTATTGTAACCACCACCGTAAGATGGTTGACTACCTGGTGGGCTGTATGGCGGTGGTCTTGCTTGATTGTTATAAGCATTACCAGCTAAAGAGAAATAAAACACATTAATGGACATTCAAGGAAATCTGATTTCGTAAAACGATATAAAATTTTAAATCAGGCAAGATTGAAACATGACTCATTCTTGGATTACACTTTACGAGTGCATTATTTTAATAATAAGCAGAAGATAGTAAATGAATTTAAAAATGAAAATTTAGTAGTAAAAAGTATGTACTACTCGAAGCAAAGAATTGTAAGCCAAGGCACTACTTTTGCATTGCTTTGGTGTTACTTTTATATTTGTTTTTGATTCAAAGTTTAATTATTAAAAATTATTTCATTTATAATAAATTTATGAGGTGAAGTAAATTTTATTTGAATATGACAAAATTATGCTGTTTATTAAGCAAAGGGATTGAATAACGTTAATTCTCTTACAATACCTCATGTGAAAAAGAATTTAACGAACAACGAAGTTTCGTTCAAAATACAAGATTCATTTTATATGAGAATCTTGTCCTAAATATTTTAATACGAATCATTTAGAATTTATTTAATTTTCCAAAATAATTAAATGAATGCCATACTATTTGGATATCCGGAATGAACTGATGTAGCGCTAGTTTTTTGTATATGATCCTGCTTTGGCGCAGACGGTTTAGGAGGAGGATTTGATTGAGGTACGTTCCATCCTATCTTACCTGGTTGGGAGCCTACAAAATACATTATCATTTAGACTGTAATCACGTACACGGTATCAAAGCAAAATTCGCAACAACATTAAAAGCAGCATTATTAGAATTTGTATACCAAGTACCTTGCCTTACATTACCCCTGTTTACATTGGAAACAGGTTTGCGGTTACCACCACCAGCACCTGTTAATTTTGTGGCCCAATTTCTGTATTCTTGCCCTCTTTGTGCTTTAAAATGAGTGAGTTATGACTTACAATTTATTATTTGTTACTTACACGTTAGTAAGTTAAATCATTTGATTAAAAATGATATACAAATTCTTTGAATAATTTAATTTCATGAATTTAAATACTATTAATTCCAACATACACACCAATTAAATAATGAAATAACTAAATTGGAGTAAGCAATTAAGAGACTAGCTACAATTAAGCCAGTATTATGAGATAATAGTTCATAACTTCTGAGCCAGCATTCAATGATGAAATATTCAGTGTTTCTCAGCATTCATGTAATGATGATTAGATCTATGAAATTTGTTTTAAATGATTGCTATAAAGAATAGAGATTCGGTAATTTAACAGACAGATTATTTTATATTATCTTCGATAATAAATAGTAGAAGATAATTTTTGTACGACACTATTAATTTTGTCAGATTAGAAAATTTAGAGCAGTAAAATACTTGTAATTAATTAGGGCATTTTATTTCTTCGTGTGCAGTATGATGTATCATTTTACTGTTACTGCGTTGAGACTCAATTACTTTTTATTGAACAAAGTTCACTTCCTTAATCGTTTCGCTATTTAACAAGATAATGGTTATATGAAGCTCATGTGTTAAATTGATTAACTGTGTACAAAAACAATTAAACAAGCTTTTTTCAAAATTCTTTTTAATCACGAACTAATGTTCTCCTTTTGTAAAAATAACTTTAAAATTGATGCTTAAAACTGATTAACATCTCAATTGCAGTGGAATTATTTCTGAATATACAAGTAATGGAATATTTATAAATAGTACCTTGATTAGTATGTGACTGCGATTGGTACGTTTGAGATTGTCGAGTTGATGAAGGCCTAGAATTTCCTCTGGATGAAGAACCCCTGGATGATGATTTCCATCCCCAACCACCTCCTCTTTTTCCTGGCTCACAAATCACATCTGAAATACGAAATTATTTTTTATTATACGTTAATCATGATAAAGCTAGATTTTACAATTATATTTTATATCTCAATGGAATAATAATAATAATAATAACGATAATAATAAAAAAGATGTGTAACGATTGTTAGAGAGATTAAAAGTTTCCTCCAGATTTCAATTTTTGTTATCAGTGAATATTTCGTTACACATGGATATGCAAGGGCCATACAATTTAGATTATTCTTGATGACGGCAAGTGAATAATATACTACTTAGTCACTTTGAAATCATACTGGCAATATAATTTTCTGAGCGATCGCGTCATTTATACCAATGATTATAGTATTTGAATCTCCCTTCTGCAATTGTATATTTTACGTTCAACTGTTTCATCAGGTCATTAAAAAAAAAAAAACTATAACATGAATTATTTTCTAACATTGAGTAATAATTTGTAACATTAATTATTGTTTCAGTATTCTATTTGTTATAGTTATTTTTTGTTTCGATGTTCTAGCTAATCTTAGTCACTAATTGTTCATCACTAAATTCGTTTCATCTTCCCACTGGATTATGTAAGAAATGCGCTTTTTATGCAGTTGATTTTATTTTGATATGTCACGTGCGAATGAATCTCACACGCATTGTACAAATTTTAAATTGTTGCTATATCTGATGCGACATAACTTCCTCTGTAATTTGAATCATTTTTCTTCCTTTTATTAATTTTCTTGGAATTCTGACTCTGCGAATGACAATGGTTTTATGTAAAAGAAAACTATTCATTATAAGCTGTCATAGATTAATATAATAATTTCGCAAACAAATTATAAAAATATTTCGTAAATGATAAAATTAATAATGCATATATTGAATTGACGTCAATTCTTCTAAAAATTTGTTGACAAATTTAAAATTGTTACAAAAGTCATAAACTGTCGTCCTATATGGAAAGAAATCGTGCGTCATTGCGTACTTCCTCTTATGTTTAATGTATCGGAACTTAATTTCATACATTTTTCTCGCACAAGGATACCAGTGATTCATTACATTTACCTTCGATTTACTTGAATATTTATTTTCTATAACATCTTAATTATTTATATATTATAAACTATTTGTTAAAACTAAAAAATAGAAAAACTATTCCGCCAAAATGATCGCTAATCAATGAAACATTGTACTTTCTAAACGTACAATGTCATCTTTTTACTTAACGTTGAAAGTTTATGCAAATATACGTTTATCTCTTTTTAAACCTTGGCAAAAGTCCAACCATTTTACGACAAATACTCTTCTTGTCAGAAGATGTTTGAAAATGCAATAATTTTGTTTACTTGAAATAATTATTATTACAATAATGCGCAAAAGTGCATCATGAAAGGAATCGTAAAATAAAATTTTTGATAAAGAAATACTCACCAGATACAAATAGAAACACGAGGAGACCAAACAAGATTGATCTACGCTCCATGTCAAAAAGAATTTATACTTCTCACAATCAGAACCGCGATTCGATGCTCGTTCAGTCACGGTCAAAGAATCACTGAAGTCTGAAACCAGTTCGTACCACGCACTCAGTTAAAAGGGAGATGGTACAAAACATATGACGAAGTGAGTCAAGAGGAACTGTTTTCCTTTTGTAAATTAACGCACACATGGGGGGAAGAAATTACATTGAAATTACAAGCTGAAAGAAATATTATTCAAAATCAGTATTATTGAACAATGCGGTTCGAGAAATAAGGGCCCAAAAAAGAGCATTTTAAAATACTTTATAACATGCTGTAAAACACTTTTGATAGCTACCATGATTTATGAACGGACAATATAAGTAAAAGTACATAATTTTGGGATGAGACTACACTGAGAAAAATATCCCTGAAAATATAACGTGAAATTCACGATAAAATTTACCGTGCTGCACAGTAAACAGGAATTATATTAGAAAAGAATAAATTTTAATGAACAAATGTTATAATTTAAAGAATATAATGTAAATTGTTTAGTGACAGTGTATCGGAAAAATTCAAATTTTCAATAAATGAAAAGTTACGTCGCAAAAACTACACTTTTTCATGCGTAGGTTCATGAAA
>JABFQA010001379.1:0-13964 GCA_022817065.1 Probaryconus sp. ZL-2020 | reverse complement strand
TCTTTTTTTTTTTTTTTTTTTTTTTTTTTTTTGATTCCGCGTATTTTTTTTAAGTACAATCTGAAACAGTGCTTTGTTTCGTTATTTCATTTTCAATTCATTAGAAAGCTCCAAGTTATAGCATCTTATTATACCTCTGCAGAATGGATGTCACTGTTAATGCCATTATACTGAAAGAGTAATTAACGCTATACGACAGATTCTTAAGTAAATGTATCCTGTAATATAAATATTTAATGTGCATGAATTTTACAACAAAAAGATATCATGAATTGAAATTAAATCCTTATGTAATCCACATTCTTACTGAAACAATCTGCATTGTTAGATAGGCAATCTAGATAAACGTTTTATTTCTAACACAATTACCATTATCAACTAATAATAACGAGCGCAGAAAACCGTGGCAAAAAAAAAATAAAGCAACAACACAATAATCTAAGCCAACAGATTTCGATTACGCAAATCCAAATGTAACAATAATTTTACATAATCTGCATTTCCTTACTGTATCGAAGCATTTTTGAGGTAATCCTATAAAATCTATATATATTTAATAAAATATTCATTTAAAATAAAGTGCATTGTTTCTTCGATACAATGCTTCATACATCAAGCCACAAAGAACTCTAATCGACTATTATGTTGAAGACAATGAGACATTTAACATGTTGCACATTTCTCAAGTTCTCTCCTTCGGAATATCTTTGACCAATGATTGCCCAGCGTTCCAAAATACACAGAGCAAAAGAGAGAGAGGGAGAGAGAGAGATGGAAGGAAGCAAGACAGAGAGGGATACAGTGCATCATCGAAAGGCAAAAGGCGATAAAGAGAGCGAGCAACGAGATGTAAAGCGATTCGAGGAACGCGAGTATATTGAAGCGAGGAAACCTTCGAACAATCTCGAAGGTGAGGATGAAGAGAAGATGAAAGAGAGTAACACAGCCATGTGGCTGTTGCGCGGATGAACAAACGGCCGGACCGATCGAACACGAATAAAGAATGCCGCTGCAGACTGCCTGTCTGCCAAAAAAAGTATCGGATCATGGTTCGCTAGATCTAACGCACCACGACGTGGCCGACCTCTTGTCTTTTCCGCCTCGCTTTGTCCCTTTTGCACTTTAACTCAACGTTACTTTGAATCAATACGCGAGACCCGTGAAAAGACAAATCGCCACGAGGAAAGAAATCTGTGAACGAGCAAAGATGTCGAAGGAATAGAAAAAATCCACAAGGGCTGAATTTCCTCGTTACCATATTGTTGGAATAATTTTTTTGTTGCGAGGAAAAAAAAATTCGCAAAAGAATCTTTAGATTTTCATTTTGGCGAAAGCAACATTTATTTTAACAAAAGCTAGACAGAAGAAATAAAAAATTGTAAAAAGAAAGCCATTGAATAAGGTGTAATTTATTAATAGGATCTTTTATTAACGACAATGCGGTACTTAAGATGATCGTCGGCAAAAAGTTAGATAAGCATTCCCCTCTCTCATTGTCTTCCAACGACAGATTACACGCAAAAGCCAAGTACATCAATTTTAATGCAGCTTTATTCCGAAATCTCTGCCGTATCCTTCGATATCTTTTGTTTTCTACTACCAAAGACAATCCACTTCGACTTTGAAAATGGAAAATTCAATGGCGCGCGAACAAACGTCTTTGGTGGAAGGGAAGCTTTTCAATTCCAATTTCTTTTGCGTTGAGATTCCTTTAGAGAAGGCCGTAGGGAAAATCACATGAAATGGGTACGAGGAAAACATTAACTTTGTAAACCACCGATTTTAACGTATATTTGCCGTAACGATACATCAAGACGTGTGCTATTTTTAAGTTGCAAAAAAATGCTATCCAATTTCTCAAACGAAATTTTTTTTTTTTTTTCAGTATTACGTGCAGAAATTTGTTTCCAAAGTTTTTTGCAAAATTTTTTAATCTTCTGCTGGCGAATCTTCTGCCAACTTAACCATCATTCATATTTTTACTATACCAAATAGGAAAATTTATTGGAAACATTTCATCCTTTTTTAAACATGTGACAAGATAAGTATTGATTCCTATTTGGTATAGTAATTTTTCCTACAACTTTTTTCTACGTGTAATTAAGAAAAAAGGTAAACATTCGGCAAAACATAATTATCGCGAATGGCTTAAACAGAATAAACCTGGTGAAATTAATTCAGGATTAAGTCAGACAATGCGAATTAAATAAGCTCGTATGTTTCATGCTCATATCAAGTGTACTCGCGTATCACCATAGCGACCGCTTAATTGGAAAAAGAACCCCTGTAATAAAGTCGTCAAGTGTCTCAGCAGAGAATCTACACGCAGAGAAACGAAACGGTGGTATCTTTCGAAAAGTGTACGATCGAGCGATTGTATTACGAACATAATTAATACGCAGACTCAAATTCATCCTGCACAATTTTCCATCAGTCACAACAACGGCTCCTACAAAAGATAAACAATTTACACTCTTAAAAATCTAATCTAAATGCAACAAATACAAATGTTCTAATTAATCCATTTTTCTTGGTTATTAAATAATTATGTGCAAATATTTTAAGTTTCCACTCATGTTTTCATTATAAAGTTTTTATTCAAAAAAATATTTCATAAAATATTTGCTTTTTGTCAAAACGTGCTTTGCAAGAAATTTGTTAAAATGAATCAAAGTTCAGCAAGATAATATTTATCAGATAATAATCACACAGTAGAGGGAGAAATCAGACAGAAGCCATTATAAAACACGCATCGGTAGTTGAAATAAATCGATAGTTATTGTTACAAATATATCAAGTGTAAATGCATTCGCATTGTAATAATAAATTGCGTTACACAGGTGAATGATTACGGGCAGGTTGAGAGCTCTTGTACACGGTGTAATGGTATGTTACCCTTGCGTGTAACGAAGCCACACGTAATAACGCGGAGTAAGGAGGTGAACATAGTTGAACGCAAATCGCAGACACAACGAGCCATAACAATATCGTGGTTACCAAAACGACACGATCGTTCCGGACGACATGCTAAATCACTCGAAACCCCCCCGCTCCACAGACCCCTTCCCATCATTGCTACTGTTTCTACAAATGTTAGCAAAACCATAAACGCTATTATTTCAACTGCAAATGCCTTACAGAACTATGAAAACTCCTTCGAGGACCGAGCGACTGAACTTTGAATGACTTTCGATCCTGAGTGTGTTTCGGTTAGCCGAAGTCGATCGAGGAAAAGTTTTCCCAATCCTGTTTCACATCACGTTGGCTTTCCATGTGTCACAATGTGTTTATGAAGATATTATTGTAAAGTATAAAAAAATATAATGGAAATAAATCAGAAGGAAAGATAATAATTAAAACACGATTAAAGAGGGTTTAAAACGTTCAGAATAAAACGATAGCAGTTTGGAAAAGTAATTGATACTCAAGCAACGTTGATATAGACATATCGGTACTTGTAGCAACTTTCCATCAATCATTCCGATCAATACCGTTTCATCCTGACGAACATTATAATGTACGAAGCCGTGAAAAGGGATAAATGAAAAAGAAAGAGGAAACAAAAACACAAGGCATCGTGTCAGTTGATTTCTTTTCAGAAGCATTCAATGACTTATCAAAAAGATTGAAACGTAACGAACGATTTCATTTTTCAATTACACGCGAACACCTTCAGTTGAACTGAATATTCAAACGAACGATTATTTAAAATGATTCTGAAAAGATATTTTATTCATTATTAATTATTTATTTATATTTATTAAAAAAACCGGTGATATTTCAATCCTGAATGTTTTTCTATGGCAAAATTGCAAAATCAAATAGACGTCAAGATGAAATTTGATATTCAATGATAATAGCCGAGGATCGATGTCAAATATTAATGCAAAATCCTCGTGAACGATAAATAAAAGCGCAATAAATCCGATTTTCATAAATACCCGGTGTATGCAAAATCGTCGTCGCGCAATTTTAAGCACCTTGCATATATTCAATATAAACGCAATGTTAAAGTAGCGTATGTCGTGTATGCGCGTTGTGTACATATGGGAGGCCAAGACACGTTGCACACGTGTAAAGGACGAGTCGCATAAACGTGCCCCCGAGAACATAACTCATTGCGGTAAACGAGCGCCACTTCGCCGCGTCAAATTAACGTGGGGCTGAGCCTTTCATGCGGCAGGAGACTCGACGACCGCCCCGATCGAGGGGATCGGGAAAAATATTTTCTCTTCTCCTTTTTTCCTCTCTCTCTCTCTCACTATGCCTCTGTCTCTTTCCTTTCTTTCATCCTCCTTGGCGCGCCTCTACGAAAATATATCCGGCAAAAGGAGCAATAAATAATTATTTGCTATGCCAAAAGCACCGGTAATTATTACGGAAAATTATGTGCCAGATAATTCAAAATGATGACGACAGCCGGTCATTTGTATTTCCGTGCCATTTATTATCTTAAACTGCGTCAATCAGACGAGCACCGATTATGACGAGAATTATGTTCATTTTCGCTGTTTATAAAGTGTAATGACGAAAAAATTAACGAGCCCCAGGATTAAACAGGAAATTTATATTTACAGGTCGCGCCATCGAGGAATAAATTGGGATGAGATTTTTTGGTTGAGGAAGGAGGTGTTATAAAAATCAGTTATTTATGGTATGGTGTTTCAAGGGAGAAAGTTTTTTTTTTTTTTTTTTTTGTCATTTGCAATTATTCTTTTAATAGATGTTTCAGATGAAGTCTTTCAAACGATATCTATAATATAGCGAAGACTGAAATTAAGCTCTCTTTGATGAAGAAAATGCATTTTCGGCAACGTTGATAACATGGATTTTTGACGCTGAATTAGATGTCATATTCTTTATCGTTTCTTCACAGTTTCTAGTTGTTAACTTCAATATACATATTCTATCGTCAAAAAAATATCCGCAAACATTAGAAAATCATTTTCAAATATCTTTCGACTGATAGGAATAAAAAGGATGAAAAATACTAAACCCTTTCGCGAATCGATACTTGATTACTCAGTTCGTTGGATTTTTCGTCAACATCATTTACAAAATAATTCCTACAAAATACTCTTCAAAATACACGACCATTAAAAAAACCATAAACTTTAATTAATTCAAGCTTTGTGAAGCTCGTCAAAAAACTTTATTACCATAAGTAAAAAAGATTATCACTTCACCGTTAATCTTTCAGACATCATACGTTACAAAATATTGTAGGATACGTGATTCATTTAAAAATTAACCCCCATGAATATCGTTTGCATGTAATTATGCATAACAGTCAAAATCCGAGTTCTAAGTAAAATGTCTGCATTTAATATCTTACTTTCTCTTCGCTTACAAGCATCCTGCTTCTGAATATCTTAACAGTCTAGTAAACGTTATGAAAATTACAAAAGAATTACTTTAAAAGACCTTTAGGAACATGGCATACTTTTAAAAAATTTTCACTATATTTAATTGTTTAATTAAATAAAAACACTTTCAACCTCATTTTAAAATTCAATTACCAATTTACAAATCATTAACATTTTAATATTACAAATAACTGAATGCTGAAAAAATTTGCTCATTCAGTTCGAGATTAAAAAACAGTGATTGCTGTTATTACGATTATTATCAGAAATCAACGTCAATTCATTATTATTTGCGATCCTTAAGTATGTATATCTCGATTCCCGACTCCGGCATCATCAGATTGCAAAAGCCTCCTGTTTATCGATTTGAACCGATTTTAGAGGGTGGTTTACCCTCAACGTTTTTAATTTCAAAGTGCAGCTTGGATACATCGAGCAACGCTTCACCGCTTCGAATTAAGGGGAGACATTGAATGAATGCCTTGGGGTTCATCCGAAAAGATCGGATCAACTCTGTTTCTCGTTTCGCACAGCAAAAAGTAAATAATCTTGCAATATTGTGAAGAAGTATCGGGTTTCCGTTCTTCCCAATAACAATTTATTTGCAGTTTCTGTATACTCTCCCTACATAAGCTTATTGTCTCCATTCTTTTTTTTTTTCAAACGATCTTCAGGCAATCAAATCTATCTGACCTCAATTCTTTCATATTGGATTGCAACGTTTTATATAAATACTTTCAACAATCGTATAAAGATGCGTTATTTTTTAAACTGTAATTATTTATCAACGTTGTAATAAAATGTGCACGATTTGTCGCTGTAATACATTTTCACTTGTTGCAAAAGCACATTGACTCCCATTGTAACGCAAATATCGAAAATGCAACTTTCATACTCGTTTGACGATTTATGTATGCTAAATTTAAACGGTTCATGAATTTTCATAGACAGAAATCTTTCCCTTTTGTTTTCCTTTTCTTTTTTTTCTTTTGTCAAGTTTATTTAACTCGAAGAACATTTGCAATCATTGGCCACGGTAATATATCCGGATTTAACACATTTCGGATAATTTGATTTGCGATTAATTATAATCAATGACATGTTGTTAACATGAATAATTCCTCTCTCAATAACATCGCATTATTAATAAAGTAATTTGTATCAGTATATTAATCATTGAATAATTCAAGTGTTTGTTAATAATTTAAACATACATAATTATTTGGAATACCCATTGCAGCCAAGCTAATTACATAAATATTCTTATTTGATGTTGCTAAAACATTACGTTCAATAATTAATTATTGGAAAAACAAGAATCGTGTAATGAATTACACGAATAAACATTTCACAATGAAAAACGCCAATAAAATTGATAATATAAAAAAATCTTTTATTTTTCAAATGAAAAAAAAAAAAAATATCAATTTGAGAATAAAATTGGAAATGTTTCCAGGAAAATTCTAGTAGAATCCCACTCACCTTTGCATTCGTTGGCATCGGTGGCAGTGGCTCTTCTCCATGGTCTGTCAAAGTAAAACGGCTTACACTTCTCGCAATCGCGACCGTCTGTGTTGTGACGACAATCGCAAAATAAATTCCCTTTAGCATCTTTGATACACCTCGATGCGTGTCCATTGCATTTACACCTGCCTCCGACCGCAAAATCTGACACCGCGTAGTGATGCGCCAAAGACGTGCTCATAGTCGTGGTCGCCGCCGAGGTCACCGCCACGTAGCTCATCTCCTGGAGTTCCGGATCGTTCGATTGCATCGCCTGTGGCGCCAGGACCTGGTGCACGGACGGCAAACCAGTAGCCATTGGATCAGTCAGCGGACCAAACACATTCTTCTGGTTCTTATGTTTCAGATTTTCCTCGTGTTCCCTCTTCCTCTTGCTGAGTTCCTCCAGAGTCATACCATCGTCAGAACTACCTAAAACAGAGTTTGGATTCTGTTGCGGCATATGCAGTCGATTGAAAACCACCCTGATGTCCGTAGCAGTGACCCAGTCCTGGAGAACAGCGGAGTGATCAAAATCCGCAGCCGATGGTCTGCCTTCGAGGGTGCTAAAAGCTATCCTTCCAATCGGACCGAAAGAATTGCCGCCGTTGTACCTGTGGCTGTCGCTGCACCTGGCCTCCTGTTCGTTGGCCCTGGTGATGATCGCCCTGTTGGGTCGTCCGTAGACCTTGTGACATTGGGAGGAATAAAATTGGAACGGCTGCCATGTTATTCCATAATCCATGGACTTGTAGATCGCGATGGAGTCGGGCTTAGGTGCTTTGGGACAGAATTGAAGGGACACGTAAGTCAGTTCGTACTTCTTGCCCAAGGATAAAGTCAAGGTCACGTTGTCTGGCGGCGCAGAGAAACTCTGCGGTGAGACAAGCGATTCGCTCCGCCAACAGGTCACGTTGTTGGAGTTGTTAATGTCAGTTAGGTAGCTCGCGGGGAACCTTCGTTTAGGATTACTGTCGTCGCAAATGTGGCAGGACCCAATTCCACTGGTGACTCCGCTTCCTTGTTCGATCACGTCGCAGTACCTGGTCGGGGCACTAGTGCCGCAGGTCGAGGAAGCCTGAACCGTCGATTCGAATGCCGCGTTCACGAAGTCCGGAATACATTTGCGTGGCCGGTCTTCGTCGTAACAGGGGTCGTTGGGGTCCAGTTGGCTCGTGTACTTTCCGTAGAGATCGCTGCCACATAGTGCCAATCGCGACGTGGACAGTAAGAAGACGAGGATCGTCCAGGAGGACATGGTTCAGGACGCAGTATTGTAATCTCTTAGTTTCAAACAAATTCCAATTCCAACTCTCCTCAGTTCGCCAGCATCATCATCTTTTAGGGGGTTTTTTTCGAAGACAGTCCCCCAACGCTAACCACGCCGTTCAGTTGTTCACATAATTGTGAGCCTTCGTGAAACACTTGAAACTCCTTTACCCCCTCAAGCAATCAAAAACACCTGGTCACCGTTTAACTAAGATTCTTTAATAATCAACACACAGATTAGATATCACGTCAATCACTGTATCACAATAATTTTTAATCACTATCGGGACGAGAGTTTCACCGGACAAAATTTCTTTTCGCGATCGGAGGCTCGAGCACGTTACCAGCTAATCTAAAGGTAATAGAAACGTCGCCCACGCATATTCCCAGTGGCAGTCTGCCGCTAACTAAAGTTCGCTCTCGACGTGTACCTACATCCGAGCGTTTCAAGTCCCTCCCTGCGAGCTGGATCTCCCCGCCCGTCCTCCCCCTTTACTCTCGCTCTATCCCCGTCCATCTGTTCGACCAATGATCTTTTACATCGTATGCCCCTCCAACTCGTCCAAATTATTCTTACTGTACGCAAAGCATATCCGAAAGGGATGCTGTGTATGTTTGTCCACAAGCAGGCCGGCTGGTTCGAAAGTAGAGGACGAAGGTATCAAGGAAGGTACAATGAGAAGAAAAGATTCACGGCAACCTCAATGGAAGAAAATCATGTGGTACTGTGAAATTGTCCGGTCGAATGGAGGACGAAGAAGATGGGCACTGGGAGATTAATTGGAGTGAGATGGGGTATGAGGAATTTTACGCCGTTTAAATTTGTTCGGCATTTTCGGCATTTGGATGGAGACAGAAATTATTTTTGGTAGCAGAAGAGGAGGAGGTAGAAGAGTGGAAGAGGAGGAGGTAGTCATTCAGACAACATCTCGTCAATCATCCGGGCCATTACTTCAGTTGAGATGGGAATATTAATTGTGGACATCAATTAATTGGTATCCTATTACACGGTACACCAATTTGGACCCCAGTGTCTGATCTAATCGGTTAAGAGTCCTGACTAATGACTGTCACTTCGGTTTCGACTGCTTATTCTTTCAGTTCTACATTCAAATGCAAAATCTTTTGATAAATATTTCTGAGTTTGAAATCACAAGACCAAGCAAATTCCGAAGCCCACTTTTAACCATATCTCGTTAACTCGTCCTTTTTCCCTTTAACATCTTTCATTGGGGCCGTCATTGAAAAACTCTCGATGCTGATTAATTTCGTAACCGTGACAAGTATCCCTAACGACTGGCCGTCACGGAAGCTTAAGCGTTACGTTATTCATTTGAAAATGTGTCGCGTGTTAAAAGATCCCATGGCCCTAAATCAAATCGTGTATTAAAAAGACGCTGCGAATTTAGAAGGAGCGAAGGGCCGTGATTAGCTAACGGGCTTAAAAGAGCCCGGCCAAAAATCAAAAGAAGACAGAAGAAGACAGATGTTTGTCTCGGCTTCTTCTTCCTCTTTCTCTTTTCCTGCGGCGTCACGCGAGCAGCGCCGATTTGCTATTCTATAGAAAGAGAAGGACAGTAGAACCAACGAGAGCTCAACGAGACAGGTCGAAATCTCGTGACGCTCAGTGTAAATCGTCGGGGAGCTGGAAAGCGCCGAGGATTCCGCGAACCTTGTGCTCGCTGTTTATTTTGTCCATTTTTTATTCTTCTTTTTCTGCGCCCGGGCTGGTTCTCTTTCTCTCTCTCACTATCTCTCTCTCTCTCTCATTTCTTTTTCACCTTTTTTTATCGCACCGGGAATGCCGATTGGTCACGGACCACGTTCGGCATCGTTCTATGAAACTACGTCTATAATCAGCACGACCGACCGTGTAAGCCGGACGGCAAAAAGGAACGCAAAAAGGACACCCAATGCACCGGGATACACCGTGAACAAAACAAGCAAAAAAAGCAACACTTCTTTCCTTTTCGACGTATCTTCAAGATTGCGAGAACATTATGTCTGAATAGACCCGAAAAGTGCATCAATGAACGCGTTTTTTTTTTTTTTTTCAACTCTTATTTTATGGCGTGAAAAGTAATATTAAATGACATGGTTCGCAAATAAAGGACACTGACAAAAAATGAATGAAATTTCGTGTTTGATTAATTGACGAATTTTTAATGAATTGTCAGATAAAAAATGTAAAGTGTATTACGCCAGAAATGTTTTTACATAAATTAACAGGACAAATGTTTTGTTGGCGAATGCATAAAAGAATGGTCGAAGCTTATTACATTTCTATGCTGGCAGCGGTAGTGAGTCGTTGGGGGCATTTGTCTTGAGTCAAAAACGCGGACGCACGACTCGAAATGAAAACAGTCCATCATGGTCATTGTACGAGGGGAGTATATTTGTTTTTTCCTTCAACGGCGTTTATACGTGACTACGAGTTGCCCAACTCGAGCGTTGGCTTCGACGCTTTGGAGCCACCTGGAACGAGTGACCCCCTTCCCCTCGCAGACTCCAAAAAGGTTCGGTAAGGATCTGCTACGAGCAGCGTATCAAACGCTGTTGAAATACAATGATTATGTATATAATATACATTCATGCGTTGGCATAAGCAAGATCTACAGTTAGACAACATTGTATCCAAATATGTTTAGGCCTTTGGACGTGCGTTCAAGAATGACAAATGTTTCGATGCTTACTTATTGACGGTGCTAATGGTGTAAAGAGAATATTTATGAAGGAACTTAAATTTAGAAAGTCTTTCTAATTAGGAGGAAAAAGTTAATGCTAAGTTAGTTTTTGTTAATCGACGAAGTTCTTGATTGTTGCCCAAGTTGTCCAATTAATTTGCAATTTAATTTCGATTGAGGCACTGTAATGTTATTACTGGTGCTTCTGAGAACCATGCAAAGCAATCATTTTCATATATAACAATTATCTGATTTAACGTTAACGGCCTGGTTCTGTCAAGTCAATCTTTGTTGATTTGCGGATCGTCACCCTGTACGTCAACCGTTCTTTCTCTCTCTCTCTCTTTCTCACTCTGTCTTTCTCACTCTTGTTCTGCCTCTCGTCCTCTCTGTGCCATCAAAACAACCCCCCGCAGTAACAAACCACTGTAGTACGGTATGCTCAATATTGGACATTAGATTCACACCCTGATACCGTTGATTTAAGGTACTTGCTGTAGTAATTGGTGTTCTAGACACGTGTTACGATACATTACAACTGTGTTTGTTTTACTCCTACCACATTCATCATGTTTTGTTGCACCGCTATGAATTGTTATAAAGTAGTTTTTCATCTGCAATAAACTTTAGTCCAAAAGACAGAAAAAATTATGAAAGTTAATTTGGCAGAAAATGATTTAGCAGAAAGTGGGAAAAAATTGTTTAATTAATTTAAAAAGTGAGCATACTCAAATTTTAAATTAATTAAAAATGTATTTTTTCACATTTTCTGTTGACTCATTTTCTGCCAGAATAACCTTCATATGAAATTAAGATAGATACTCTTAACAATAAAAGAATTCTCTTTGCGAATTATACATTGTTGAAGACTGAAAAATAATACGTAAGTTTTTTTTTTGGGGGGAGGGGGGATTAGAAGATATGTTTCGTTCATCAATTTTGATTTCAAGGCCAGTAAGAGCAAATGGAAAGTAATTTTTAGCACGTACAGAATGACACGATAGTTATTAAAAATAAATGTTAATCCCACACGTAGTATAATCATATGACACCGGCTGTCTGGATTGGATATAAAACCAATTAACAAAAATGGACGACAGGAGATCGTTACTCCGTCCCGACATCCGTGACAACTTAATTCAGTTCACGTCATCACGTGCTCTACAAAAAACATGCGATCTTCTTTTTTTTTTGTTTTTCTTTTTTTTTTTTCTTTGTACTTTCATAAACACTACACCAGAAGTACGAAACGTTTCTTCATAATATCCTTCCTTTTTTTATCCTATTTTTTTACCATACTCATTATACGCTTAATTATTGACTGATACAGCCATTACACTTTCTGTTAATTAACCGTGTTTGTTAATCGCGTTAATTGCACGATTTATCACCAATTAAAGTATTAAAGAATTAATATATAAAGTGAGATAAAACGTGAAGACAATTTTGACCGATTTAAAAGAGAAATAAATTTGAATGGTACGTTCTCAAATCTTTGCAAATAAGGGATAAAATAAAACGCCATGAAATGAGCAGCAGGATAAAAGAGAATGAAAGAGAAACCGAGTGAGAATAAGATGGGGAGAACAAGAAATTGTCACAACTGCCTATTCGTGGAAAACAACCCCTTGCGCTTCGATGCTAAATATGAAAACACGACGCTGCGCGAACCGGCTGCGATCTTGCAAAAAGCGTAATTATTATGGTATTTGTCGCAGGTGGTCGTAATGCTTTTCGCTCCTCTTTTCTGCTTTCCCTTTTCCGTTCCTCTGCGAATTCTCTCTCGTTTTATCATTCACCTTTCGTTATCACCCTTACTTTAAATAAGTACCAGGGTTGCCAGCCGCTACCAAAAACGAACCTCTTTTTCCTTCAATCCTCCTTGTCTTTCATAGATTTGGCTGCTCGTTTAACCTCAGACAATAATCGTTAGAGTTAACTTTTAAAACAGTTCTGAATCATATTTTCATTCGTTAAGTTTCTGCATTTAGAAATAATCAACTGATAAAATTAATGCTGACAAGGTTCTAAATGATAATTAAATAAGTATCGAATATTTTATGAATAAGTTTAAAAGAGATATAAAAATATATTTTTTTTAAATAGAATAATATATTTAAAAATGTTTAATTTATTGGTATTAATTTGCTTAATTAAATATATATTTCTCTGCGTGGAGTTGAATGTAAAGTAAAATTCTATCACAGTGAGAAGTTTTTATTTTTAATTCAATGGAAATGATCCGTGGAAGATTGGTCAAAAGATAGAGATGTAACAGTTCTAGGCGAACCATAACGCGGGGGAATCTATTAATCGAATTAATTTAATCTGCTTGATATGGAATCAAGCACGGTCAGGCGTGATAGCGTTCCTGGCTGTGGGATTAAGCCTTTTGGAGATTAAAGTTAAAACTTCATGTTTAGTGACCATTCTGAATGTCATGTCAAATGTTCTTACTCGATTTCCTGTCTTCTTCATCCCACTCACGTTTGTTATCGTTACTAAATTCTTCTTTTCCTCTTTTCCTTCGCTCGTATTTTTGCCCTCTCATTGTTTCATCATAAAGAGCTGTTATCAAGCAATTCGTGAACGCAGACGTCACAATTAAAAGAATGAATCTTTAATATTTTCAATAGTAAAAATTAAAATAAAAAAAAAGGGACGATTTATATATTTGTAATAAAGTTTCGTTCTTTAATTAAACTGAAATGTTATTGTTGTTTAAACAAATAATTTTAATGAAAGAATTCGTTTTAAGAAAGAAATAATTAATAATGTTGTAATTGGAGATAAAAAAAGTCGTAAAACTTAAGAGCAGTTTTTGCCATTGTTTGAAAGAGTTTGGTATTAACGACAGGAGTCCAAGTTCGAGGAATTGTGGCAGCCGGAAATTCTTTCCTTCAGAAAGCTTCGTAGACAATTTCCCTATCATTAAGACCATTTTCTTGTATAAAAGGGTTCAAGGTTCTATTTCAAGGTTCCAAGAAATGAGACAGACGCATTATTATTACCATTTCCATTGCAATGAATATAATAGGTTTATTTCAAAATGCTTTGAATATTGTTGTAAGTCGTGATCGTAGAAAATAATTAATAATTTTTATCTCATTTGCAACTAAAATCATGTATTGTAAAAAGCGAA
>JABFQA010001378.1:0-13971 GCA_022817065.1 Probaryconus sp. ZL-2020 | reverse complement strand
ACTGCTTATATATGGCTGTCCCATACTCTGTCATGCCTAGAAATACCTAAAGACTGTAACTCAAAAGAATAAGACCATTACCAAAACAAAAAAGGTATACCAAATGTGAAAAGACCGTTGCGACACAACCAAAATCCCATTGCTCTGTCCTCAAGGTCATTGCGAACGTTCAAAGGTCATATCTCTATCGAATATCATCAAGAAATCTTTTTTCGTCAAGGCTTACTGAATTATTATCGTCATGAATTCATAAATAGTTACGCGATATGGGGTCATCTTTTTTTCGACGAAATTTGCAATCACGACAAAGTGCAATAAAGGAAACCTCACGTTTCCGTATTCTAGTTTTTTGCTTGTATCGATCCTTCGTGACAAGGTCACGCGAGTAAACACAGTCAGGACTCGAAAATTTTTTTTTTTTATCGTCGGATGACTATTCTCCTTCTACATCAGTCGATGGTAAAGTTGGAAATCCACGATTGTTGAACTGTTAGAAATGCCTTTTTTTTTTTTTTTTTTTTTATCCAGCGAGCTTTAGTTTTTGGTTGTAACGCAACGTGTGGTTTTTTGTTTGCAATTAAAACATAGCTCAACAAGAAAACGCTACATCGAAAGCACCGCATAACGCAACATACTATGAATGGATATTTAATAAGAGTATATCAGAAACACCAAACGAGCGCTGCTTTTTCGAAGGCTAGTTACCTTCAAAGCGACGATCTCCGCGTAGCCAAGTGTCCCGCCGCGAAGCGTCGTCACCGACCTCTTTAACCCCAATCCCTGTGTATTGACCCGTAGGCGCAAACAATTTTAATTTTTTCAATTTTCATTTTTCATTTCAGCCAAAACAAATTGTTTATCTACTTTCTTTCTTTTTTTTTTGTTTTTTTCAAATCATTTGGTTAGTTTTATTCGTTAGCTAGAGAGAAATAGAAATGTGTAACGTCTAATTGATCTGGTACAGTAGTTTTCTTCTTGTTGATGGTAAACAAACAGAACAAAGAAATCATTTCTGGAGGATAAGTGAGGGTAAAGACGGTTAGTCTTTGTAAACGTCCCTAAAAATGTTTTAAGCATTTTATATTATTTTTAACCCACGTTTACAGTTTTTTTTTTTTTGCAAATGTTCTTTTGTTTGTAAATCATGTAACTTTAATATTTCTCTTATCGATTATTGTTATAAATGTAATTCTCTTGGAAATAACCGAATTAAAGATTTTATTTTGGCGATCGTTACAATGTATAATGAAATTGAAGAAATACAAATAATCAAATTGAGAAAAACCTTTTTTAATATCACTTAATAATACTTAAAGATAGATAATGAAATCATCAATGTGTCTTATTTCTCTTTGCTCGTGCTCGGAAAATAGAGATGAAAGTAAATGGACTCATTATTCAACTGTAAACGAAGGTGTTTTGTCAAGACTATCGGGGGTTACTACTGTTGCGGAAAGAATAGGAAAAAGATGGATGTTACGGGGGTTGGAAAAAGTGGGGTTTGCGAATCTTTTTACTAGATACCTTTACTGCGGAGAACACGTCGAACCCGGGACTACCCAGTTCACCTTTTTGTCCTTTGTCTCCTATTCGGCCCTGTAACACAAGAAAAAGCCGCTCACAAATCGTTTACAATTGATCAGCAAAAAGACAACGATACATTATTATTTTCCTCGCCTCTCTCCCCCCCCCCTCCCGTTGAGCTTAATTAATTTCGATCGCGCTTGTTCGAAGAGAATCATTTGCATATTCGTATCGACTTGAATTTTTCATAAAACTTTTTATTGGCTCAACGCTCCATTCTTCGAGAGACAAACTTTCGATGGAGATTGATTGGCACGCGGGGTGTAAGAGAGAGTTCCTCGTGGAAGTTTCATTGAATGTGCACCAACTTGGTGCAATTATTCTTGCTTTTAATTTGCCTTGTTGAAGTGGGCGCAACAAAAAAGGCGACGAATCGTTCGACATGGATCTTTGTCGGGACGCAGTCGATTGCTACTACTGCCAGTGTTACTTCCGCCCACCTATATATATATATATATATATATTTAGAGGAGAGAACACTTTTGCTTTCGTTTTTACATTTCCGATAAAAATTCATTTTCATTCAATTTTGTAATTCTGTAATTCAATGTATTTACTCTACTTCTGCCGATAATAAAATTTTTCTCTCCTAACAAAGCTTAAAACTTATCATTTATACAATACGTATAGGGAAAAAAAAAAGAAGAAAGTAATTTCACCGTCTCTCATCAGTTTTTCTTATTCCCATAGCCAAAAATAGATGGTACGGCGAAACAGTTTCTTTTGAGCACGTGGCGGTAAAGTCTGTTCTTTCATTCCCCGAAAAAGGCAGACACTATTTTAAGGCAAATGGTCGTTGCTCGGATACAAAGGGCATTGTGCGACAATGCGAAAAAGGGCAATTGACGAGATCATTTCCCGTAGACGTAAACGCGGTTCTGATTTGATGCGAAAGAGACACCGTCGTTGTCGGGACGGCTCATTGAAAATGATTTCAATTTCCGTTTACTCGAGTTTCCCCCTCTTACTTTGAAGCGCAATCACGACGGTCTTGACGGATCCTCGTTTCATTACGATCTATTTTGCAACAATCGTTTGCGTCATTACCGTCACGATAATCTTCCAATTCCCAAAGGAGAAAATGATGACAGTCAATACAATGCGATGGGAACCTTTATTGGCCTACCTCTAATAATGGTAATGGCCGTTCGCGAAGACGACGACCGAGAAGCCAATTATTCGAATAGTCCTAATGAAATTAGGAAGGTGTTACGGCGCTCTACTGAATGTAGGCTACATTAGCCGCTTCAGAGAAACGTCAAATTTCGTAGCAACTAACGAATGGCACTTTTACAATATAAGACCAAAGCGAAAGCGAACGGGCGCCGATAAATCGAAGCACCGAAACATTTACGAGATAAGGCGATTAATTTTTTCACCTCGAGCGCGCCCCTTTAATTTGATTTCTTTGAATCGCGATTGAAAATCGAAGTTCAAAGCTCAAATGCAATTTTTCAGCCGTGGACGTGAATAAGTAGTTTGTCGATTACGAGGATATGAATCTGGTGGGAACAATGATCGGATATTGGGCGTCGATTAGATCGGCACTTGTTTCCGGATGAAACGCTTTGGGGAAATTGTTTTTGAAACGTTTATGGAAAATGTTATTCTCGAGGTTTGCGATTGTTATATAAGGTAATTGGAAGGAAAAGTTTAATGACAGGGGGTGAAGATTTTTGAACGATATTTTTTTTAGTTGTAAATCATCAACGTTTTACAACTTAAGACGTATGAAATAAACCTAATATGCCTTTAAGAGATTTCTTAGAAGACATTGAAAGGTATCAGATGCTAACATCATATCCCGCGATGATGTAAAGGGGTAACTTTCGAAATGCGTTAATGAAGCTAATTGGGAGTGAACGTGAAGCGTTACAACAACAGATGGGTCTCAGATTTCGGAATTACGGTGTGATTTTGGAGCAACTTTAATATGGACAAAAGTTTCCTCAAGAACCGGATCCTTTAACTACTCAAGATACGTAATGAAGTGATGCAGGAAGAAGCCGCCTTTATGGCCCTCTACCAGGAACGTGCAAGAATCCAACTCAACAAGCCGTCAGACAGATAAGATTCAAGCGGAATTTAGCCATTTCTTTCTGAAGGATACATAAAATACATTTTTGCGACAAAGAGAAATAACAAAAAAAAAAGGAAGAAGGAACTTTGCGAGGCACACTTGAGATAAGGCATCTTTTGGTCCCCTTGATATTGGAGGGACGGCAAACCAATCTACCTTTCGCTCTGTCGAGCACAATTTTTCGTTTCCTTCGAATAAAACCTAGCAGGATATACGAGGGTTTCTTTTGTTGAACTGCCATCTGATAATTTTTCACATTTGTTCGCCGATGGCAGATTGCAGCAATTCTTCAGCCCATTCATCAGCAGTCTCGCAATCCTTTAAAGTTAATTGAAATAAGTTCATAAGATTTTCCAATGAGAGGAATTTGTCGTCTTAGAAATTTCGAATTCTTTTTCAATTCGGCTTTATTTTAAAATTGAATTATATTTTAGTAATGCTTTTAATGGTTGAGCAATTTTTATGTTTTATATTATCAATATTCAATATTGATTTTTATCAACTTTGCAATTAAAATTCTAAGATGAACAAAATTATGTTAATTTTCAATAATAATTTATTGACGTAATTATAGTTGACGTGAAATATTGTTGTGATAACTTTAAAATATATGAAAGCTGTGCACAGCATACTAACTTTCAGTACGTCAAAGCGTACTAAAGTTTGAAGTACTCTCAGTTATTGTTGTCCTGTTTCGTTACCCAGCAACTCATATGTTAGCCGCCAAATTTCACTAGAACGTCTGTCCGAAGGATTCAAATTATACTCTGACATAGAATATGAATTTACCGTAGATTAAAATGTATGAATGATCAAAAATTGTCATTTCTACAGTTGTCACTTACGTGATATGAAAAAATACTATTGTTATAACAGGTGAATTTGCATTCAAAAACTTTTACATTTTATTTAAATTAATAAAATTTTACAAATTTTATTTTAGGACATTCTTCGATAAATATGAATACACAAATTATATCATATATTTTACATTTCACGTACAAAGGAATAAAGGAATTTATAGTTAACAAAATATATTAAGTTCAATTAAATAATACAAATTGCTTTGAAACGTGACATTATTTTGAAATTTTTTTTATCATTAGTCATTAATTTGAAATAAGATGTTTACTTACGACAGACCCAAATCAAGCTGGCGGGTGAATGTCGGCGGAACCAAAAATCAATTATGCAGCATTTTATTGCTATTTTATTGCTATTTTTTTACCGAAAAAAAAAATTTTTTACTATTGGCGGAACAACAAAATAACTGATTCCGCTCACTTGATAACAAGCTGGCGGAACCCACTAAAATTCGTTTCTATGCACAAATGTAGCATTGAGAGGATTTTTTTGCTATATATTTGCTACATTATTACATTAAAATAAGGTCATTATAAATAATTTTTAAAAAACTATTACAGTTTAAGGTAGTTCGAGCGCTTTTGCTTCACCTAAACAAAACTGAAATTTCATGGATTATAAACATACTCTGTTTTTTTAATTTTTATGATCAATATTTTACAAATAATTGACTTGAATGAATTAAGTTAAAAAAATTAAATATCAGAATTAATTTCTTTAGTGCCCGTTGTGGTAATTAAGTCCACATCGACTAACTACAGCTTTTACAAAGTTCGCGAACAGTTCAGATGATAGTTCTTCTAAATCCGTTGTGGTAATTATGTCTACATTAACTAATTACCATGAAAAAAAGGTTCTAGAAGATTTCAGAATATATTTCTTTTTATTCCGCTGTGGTAATTAACTCCACATTAACTAATTACCATTAAAGAAAGGTCTAGAAAATTTAAGAATATATTTCTAGTCATTCCGCTGCGGTAATTAAATATAAAATTAATAATAAATAAAAATAGATTAAGAAATGACTTGTCAGAATCCATTTCTGTTTAATTCCGCTGTGGTAATTAAGTCTGCAAGTAATAATTACCGCGAATGGATTAAGAAATAACTTGTCAGATTTCATTTTTTTAAATTCCGCTGTGGTAATTAACTCCACATTAATTAATTACGATTAAAGAAAGGTCTAAAACATTTAAAAATATATTTCTGTTTATTACGCTGCGGTAATTAAATCTAAAACTAATAATAACTAAAAATAGATTAAGAAATGATTTGTCAGAATCCATTTTTTAGTGTCCGTCGTGGTAATTAAGTTTAGATCGACTAATTAGAAAGATAAATTATAAAGTATAAAAACAACCATTATAAAAGTTTTGTTTTTTTTTTTAGGTAGCTGAAACAAATAGCAGATAGCTCAGCAGTAAAAATTCAAAAAACCATATTTAAAACATTGGGCAAAAATTTTGCTGATATTTGCCCAACCATTTTTTTTATATTCTCATTATTTTATATATGGTTTTCGAATTGTGGTTGATTTTCATAGTTAAATATCTCTTGAGTATGGAATTTTTGAATTGTATTTAGAAAAAAAAAACATTTTTATTAAATTTATTTTATTTTATTTTCTTAATAATAAATTAATAATAATATCATATTGGGATCTGACATTTTCATAGCGCCATCTGGATGGATTAATATAAGGGTGAAGATTGGGAGAAAAATTACAATTTATTTGAAAAGTAGACAGAAAATATGTTATATTTCATTCTTAAATTTCATATTTATCAATCATTTTAAGGAATAATATTATATTAATTGAATATAATTAATTAGAAACTAGTCTTCATCCTTATATCGGCCATTTTATTTATGGCCACACCCCCATGTCAGATCCCAATATTTGAACATTATTTTCTACTCATATTTAACAATGAATATGAATAAAGTTAATAGATTCAACATTTTCTGGTACTTCCAGTATTAAAATGTTTTTTTCAGTATTATACTACATATATGAAATTGACTTGAACAATTAATTGTATTAGATAGACTTGAATAAAACCCAGAACTTATTTGGTGATTGTTGAAGAAATCTAACAGGGTGTAGAAATTACTAAAAGTAGTCTTGCTGTCGATGGGATGGATAATAAAAAAATGTGAATCGTGAATTTTGGGATTGTGACATATACACATCTTAAAATAATTTGTTTCCTAATAAATGTCAAAGACTGTCACGTAAACCCTACGAAATTAAACATTCTGAAAGAAAAATCCAATTTACAAAATGTGAAAAATCATTCTGAGTAATTTGGAATAAACTGAAAAAATGTTAGTATAACGAGGGCAAAACTAAATTATTTCAGTTACTTTAAATGAAATGTTAAACGACTAGTATTCGATTAACTAAGAATTCCATAAAAAAGAAATGTAAAATTAGTGAAAATAAATGATTTCCTAAGTTTTTAGTTATGCCTGCTAATTATTTTTAATTGTAGAAAGTCAGGTTAAAAAGTAAAAAACAAGAGAATTAATTTCATACAGAGTAACTTCTTTTCTCTATGAATTTTATTCAATCTTAGTTAATATTTTATCATATTAAGGAATTCTATATCAATATTTATTTTAATGAAACAGTATAAAATAATAAAACTGGATTAACACAAGAGTTTTCTTTCTTTGACGATACGCAACTATTTATGTCGCTGAACTCGAACCATCTGAATCCTCGTTTGCACAGTGCAACATATTGTCCTACAATATCTTTTTCTTTTTGTCTAGTTACAGTGGTTGGACCAATATTAGCAACAATTCCAATCAACTTCAATATTCTTTCCTTTTCAGATGCATGATTTTCGAATAAAATAATTTCTAATGGAATGTTTTTCAATTTGATAGGTATGATTTTCTCATTAAAATTTGCATCAATTGCTATTGTGAAAATATTTCCTGTAACATAAATAGATCATTATTTCACTAATTTATTTTAATTTGAAGAGATGACAAAATTTTATTTTAATTTACATTTTTTATCGAATAAAATTATATAAAAATACATTGAGACGAACTTTTTACATAATAATATAATATTGAAATGATTCAACCTAATTATCACTGAAGAATTAAATAGAAATTTATTATGAATACAATTTATTGAATTGTGTAAATTCTTTAAAGATGTAAATTTGTTTATTAATTTTCAGTTTAAAAAATAATTTTTATTAATGATAAAATATTTTTCGTTTTTTTTTTTGTTTTATATAAAATAGATACAGTGAAAATTTGCATAGTTTTTTCATAAATTTTAATATATTAAAAATATTTTTATTATATATTACCTATTTCTGAAACTGTTGTTGATATGCATCCATTGCATCCTTCAACAAAACATGGTTTGTCTGATAAGATAATACTATCTGTAAGATGTTGATTAATATTCAAATCTTTCGTGAAAATCTCAGTTATATGGAGTAATTTTAAGGATTTTTTTAAAATCTTTTTTTCACAATAGTCATTACTGCAAATTGATTTTTCTTTTAAAGCGAGAAAAGGTGTGAATATCATATTAGCTAATCCTTCTGCATTCATGTTGCATGGCAACCTATACATGTTTGATCTTTTATCTATTATTTCCAATTGAAATAGTTGACACAAAATTTTAGCTCGCTCACGATAGGTCTGGGCACTGATTCCATTTTCAAATAATTCCATTATAAATTTGAAAAACTTCACATTATTGTTCTTGTCATTTTCCTCTTCCATGCATATTTTTTCAATCTATATATAAAATAATACATATATGTATATTAATATTAAATAGTATTAATTGTATTTAAATTTTACTACATTGATTTGTTATTAATAAATTTTTATTTTTAATTAATAATTTACGACTTTTTGGATTCTGACTGTATGAACATATATAAAATAATATATCTACAAAATACCTTTTTACGCGTCACTTCATCATCAACTGTAGCTGTGAAAAATACTTGACTAATGCTGTCAAAAGCAGATGAATTTTTAACCGAAATTGTTTTTTTCTCCATTCTAACGGTGCCCACAATGTTTCCACTTTTTAACACTGGAATTATTGCATGTTTTTCCCATCTAAGTCCTTCTTTAATTTTGACCTTGTTGTTTCCTAGATATAGGCCTTTCGATTTATTTTTTAATTGGCCTCTCCAATTTTCAGTTAATTCTGAGTCCATTACAATAGCAGCCATCTTCTTATTTTTACTGCATTTAATACACAGACGTTTTTGTCCATACCCTTCTTCATCGTCCATATATGCAACGGAGCATTCATCAATGTGATGAATTGCTTTGTTACATAGAAAACAGTTTCTAGGACCAATTTGTCCATTTGCACATATTGGACAATTATATACTTCTTGGTTCAATGCTATATTTTGACTTGCATCTGAAACACAAGATAATTAAAGTTTTAATTATTAGTATTTTTAAACCAACATCATTCTTTAAAATATAAGCTTTAAATACATTTGATTTTTTTCTAACGAACATAAAATATATGGAATAAAATAAAATTAATTTTTTATATATTAAGAAGAATGTAATGTTTCATTAAGGATTGTTTTATATAAAATACATGAATAATAAAACAAATTATGTTCCTAATTATAAATAATAAAACTAAATCAAAAATATAGTTATAAAATACTATTTATATACCTTCATGAACAATCACTGTGCTTAAATTTTGACAAGTTTCTTCGGTATTCAACGTATCTCCTTCATCGATAGAAATTTGTTCTACATTTTGATTTTTATCTGGAATGATAAAATATTTAAAAAATCTAATAAGTATATTTAAATAAACATTAATTTTAAATTTTTAACATTTTATTTAAACTGTAAGAAAATTAATTGGGTAAAATTCAATTTATAAAATACTATTAATAAGGTACCTTTGTAAACAGTTACTGGATTTAAATTTTCATCAGTTTCTTCGACATTCAATATATCTGCTTCATTGGTGATAGTTGTGGATTGTATTTCATTCAGCCTAACTTCAACTAATTTTACTTTACCCTCTAAATAATTGAGGTGTTTTTCAACAAATAGATCAGCACGAATGGGTAATTTTGTTCCTTGAAAAATTATATTTTTCAATTTGTGAAATTCGCTTTCACTTGAAGCTGATGAGGCTGGCACGCGTAAATTTCCAAAAAATCGAGTTCGGATGTTTGACCACATTGGGAAAAGTCTTGAATCTGCTAATAGTTTGTCCCCTAATTCTGGCACGTTGTAGGAACTCATACAATCAGATTTTTTAATTTTTTTTTCTTTCTTTAGATCCGCTTTTGCACGTCGTTGTAACTCTTGACACCATTTGAACCATAAATTATCTCTTGGGTTATTAAATTCTTTTTCATCATCTTTTACTTCTCCTTCATCACCTTCTTCACCTTCTTCTCTTTCATTGTCTTTTTCTTGTCTAGAGACCTCAATTGCATCAACTAACTGATCAGCTTCCCCTAAAATAGTAAATTCGTTTTACATTAAGTACATATATTAGAAATGTACTGTTTATATTTATAATACAATTTTATTTAATTGATTATATGTTTTTAAATGTTTGTAACTTAAAAAAACATTAAATATTAATGTTTCTATTATTAGATTTTATAAATAAAGGGATTCAAGTTTATCTATATTTTACATAATTATTTACCTGTAATCATGCTTGTCAATTTTCTTTTTGCTTTGGCGCACAATGATTCCGTTCCATCTGTGAAAAAGCCATCAAAATCACTGTAGCACATAATAAAAATAGATTTTACTATTTCTTCTACTTCGTCGAAGGGTTGACAGATAATCAGCTGACCAATTACAGCTAGGTAAAATCTTTTTACTGCGGGATATTTTCCATAGTTTAATCGAGCATATCCATGAATAAAGTGAGCAACGTCTATGCGCACAAATACAGCAGGCAAGTTTTTATCATCATATAAATGATCCGCATAGTCTTCAATTATTTTATATGTGGTATACGTGCGCACAGCTGCAGTAAGAAGAGCTCTAGACTGATCCATGACAATTTCTTTTGGCACTGGTGTTCCAGAACTAAACCACTTCATAAACCAAAATTGAATAGTATTCGTATCATGGGCTTCGGATAACATTTGAGATAATGTAAATTGACCTGCTGTGCAATTTAGGACTATTTGATATTGAAAAATTGGCCCACAAGAAGGATCACCTGGAAATTTTATTCTAGTGCAAACTCCGCCAGTAGCATCCACCGAAATCTTTAAGGGCTCTAATTTATTAAATTTTTGAGCAATATGTACTTGTTCTTGAGTCCAATAGTGCACCAAAAATGGCGAATGTCCAATATTCCTAATGCTATTAGGAAATCGATTGGCCTTCAACCACCGTAATGATTGTGTGATATCCTTGTCTGCGCTTTTTGATAAATTATATTCATGCTTAGCTTGTTGCAAAACGTTCCTTGAATACAGTATAGGTGGTTCTTTGGTATCTCCACTTTTCATGAGAACGTTTGCTCTTTCAGCACGATATACTTCAACAGATTGTTGCTGTAATGTTTCTGCAATTTCTCGTCGAATAGGATTTCGCAAATATCTTTTGCCGCAATTTTTTGTGGATCCTACGTTGATATTAATTTTTAAAATAATATCAATTTTGTTTTGAGAAGGCTGAAAGGATATATATAATTTTGATCCACAGAGACATCGACCTACAAAATGAAAGTTAATATTTTTTTGAAAAACCCGTTATTCTTATCAATGCTTATTAAGATAATATTTATAAAATCAGACTATACTTCATTATCTGTGTAAAAATGATTTCTTTAAAAGATTGTTTGGAAATAATTTTAAAAGAATTTTTTAAAATAATCTTCACAAAATTATTAGAAATAATTTTCTTTGAAGAATTGGTAGAAAAATCATCAAAGATTCTTTAAAATTTGCTATTTTTATTTTGTGAAGACCATTTCAGATAAATAGCTGCTGACGATCATATTTAAAAAGCGCTTGAAAAATTTGAAAAATTTCATGTTAAAAATATTCACTATAAGTTTTTTAGAAATGATTTCCACCAAAGAATCTTTGGAAATCATTATTGTGTAATGTTTAGTTTAAAAAATTTTAGTATTAAGACACAGAAAAAACAGAAAATCAATTTTATGGGACTTACACTATATAAATTACACAAAAGATAAGTTTAAATCAGTTTTCTATTCCCCTGTTACTAAATAACTAATGATATCTACGTTAAAATTGGTAACTGACGATCTCCCAAACTGGAATCTACCATAAATTAACGATTTTACTTTTTAGAGATAATGAAATATTAAAAAATGTTAATTGATTAAAAAAAAATAAGCAACAATTTTACACATATTGTTTATGTGATCATTTGGTTATAATTACACGTTATTGTAATTGGCTGATATGAAATTGAATAATAACATAACGTGTACTTTCAGTTAAATTGACAATGAAATATGTCTCTTGATAATAATAAATGATAACAACCTGTAAATATTACATAATGGAAGCCAACGAAGATTTTTCTTTTATACACATTTTATTTCCGTTTATATATTCAAATGTCATGTATTATTTATTATAATTTATCGTTAAGCTTTTCGTATTTCAACAAAATAACGTTCAATTGAGCATTAAAACATTGTACGCCGTACAATGTTTAATTTCTATATTGAATTCACAATATAAATATTTCATTTCAGATTATTTACGTAGGTAATTTTAATTAATTGAACATACGATAATTCTCATTAATGGAAAATTTTTTCAATAAACTGCGTTGTCCGCAAAATAGGAAATAAATATACATATATAATCCAATTTTTCCTTCATATCTTTGAATCTTTTAGTTGTAGAAACAATGGTAGCTGATTGGCATTTTAAATGAAAACCCCATTGTACTTATTCTGAATGTTGCATATGAAACTTGTGCTTCACAATGTTTATTCTAAAGAGTATACTCAAATATTGATTAACGCGTCTGAAAAGAAGGGACGACGCATTATTATAGCAGAGCGTAGAATAAGTATAGAAAAAGAATCGCCAGTAGCATTTATGGATAATAAGAAGTGTACAAAATACATGATATTTTTCAGAATGATAGACGTAAATTGAAATGGGTAGGTGTTAAATTGCTATGTATCTGAAGTTTTCAACGAATTTTGTTAATCCAGACAAAAATTTTCGATTTCATCCTACCGACTGCGCCAATTTCCTTTATTCTTTAATAAATGTCCATAAAACAGAGAATCTTAACGGAAAAGAATAATCTCTTAAGATTCTTTTGTTATTACATATGTAAAATTCGTTGAACATAAAAGTTGAAAAGTTCAGGCACATAAATTGCTGAAATATTTTATATACAATCACTTTTAAGATATTATAATTTTAAATCTTTAAAAGGTTTGATTTTGAAAAAATGAATTATGTAAATTGATTTCTTTGAATGAATAAAAATTAGTTGTTTCTTAATAATTCTTTCAAAGTTAAGAAAGAGGACTAAATTTCTAGCACAACAGATTGAAAATTTATGTAAATATCCTTTTGAAACTTTAAGAAGCACAATAAGCTAAATTATACATGAAAAAGTTCACCGAACATACATTTACCGCTGTAACAAGTCCACAGTTCTTATAATAGCAATACAAGTTTTCACGCAATTCTTTCAATAACAAGACAAGTTTTATTTTACATTTTCTGTTTAATTATTTACTTATATCAACTAGACAGGAATGTTTAAAAGCATAGACAGATGCAATATAAAAATTCTTATTAGATGATGAAATAAAATATGTACAATGTAAATTATAATTTATACCATTGAATAATACTGTTTTTATGTATGCAATAATACTTAAATTTTATATTTACACGGTATCTATTTTCAGATATTGAATTCACATTTACAAATATTTATGAAACAAATATATTGAGAAGTTAAAACTATTAAACCATAATCTTGAGTAAATAAAAAGTCCACTTTCTTCCTCAGTATACTTCTTGAAAAAGTCGTAAATACAGAATTTTTATTAAGTTCTGATACTTCCAAAGAGTACCCATTTAAATCAAAATTACTTTGTTTGGCAATATGTGATAATTTTTATGTAAAAATAAATTGTGATTTATGCCATTTTCTGTGGTATTATAAAGTACTTTTAATTAATTTTTCTTCTTAATGTTCTCTCGATTTTTATTGACAATAAATATAACGAATAGCTGTTATATTTGACAGTAGATTATGCTACGGATTGACCGACACATTAGTTTCCTTCGAGAAATACGTTACGCTACATTATATTCGTCATGGAAACATTATATTAGCAGAAAGTTTTGCCAAAATAAAAGAATATTAAAGCTGTAAAAAGAAACAATTTATGATTTCAAAAATTGTTGACTTTAGTAATG
>JABFQA010001377.1:0-13973 GCA_022817065.1 Probaryconus sp. ZL-2020 | reverse complement strand
TTTGCCGGCCTTGTATTTTATAAAATTTTATGATTTTTATAATTTTTAAAATTTTTTTATTTTATAAAATACAAGGCCGGCAAAAATTTTTTTGTATTTTTTTTGTAGTTTACAATTTGAGGGTCTTGCCCTCAAACTGATATCATATATTTTTGTTGGTTTTTTTAGAAAAAAAAATCTTGCCGAACCCTTTACAATGAAACTGTAATTTTGGGGTTGGATATCACTTATTTTTGTTACGGTGAATGAATTAGTCATTTCCTAAAGTTATTTTATTATAAAAAATATACTTATTGTGCTGGGTAAGAAATGTCTGAGGCGGTTCACGTTTAACTCTGGCTGTAGCGAGACTGGCCGCTGATACCCACCGGCCCATGCGGCTTTCCCCAAAAGCCTGGCTACCTGAGCGCCACCTGGCGACACCCGCTACATCCCCTCTCTCTTATTTAATAGATAATTATAGTTTACAAATCTTTTAATACATATATATATTGATCGTAATCCGCCAGATCATTCGAACTATCTAAATATCAACCTCCTAATAACGCACATAATCATCCATCCACGCCGGCCTTTTTTTTTCTCTAACAGGTCGTTGCGGAGGCCTCTCCTCGACACCAACTTGTATCTCTTCATCTGCACCACTCACTCTTACAATATCGTCCGTTACATTATTTTCAACATCTCTCGAAGTCGCGACATTATTCTCTGGCACCGGTTCTACAATTTCAAAATTATCGGCTAATAACATTGGATGTTCCGCTTCTTCTTTGACTAGTTTCTCCTTGTAAGGTGCTGGTACGAGATGCCAGCGATTTCTTCTGAATGTCTTTGATCCCACCTCCACCAAATAGCTATTAGGAGATTCACACCTCTTTTTAATTTTACCATATTTTCGAAGATCGATCAACCATACCGAATCACCCGGATTGAGTTCAGATAAATTTTTTGAACGATGTCTCCTATTATAATTTTGTTTTTGTTTATTTTTATTACTTCTTTCTTTCTCTTGGACCTCATCATTTTTATAGAATGACTTTAATTTATTAGGAAATATCGGAAGTGTTGATCGAATCTTCCTTGAGAACAAGAGTTCCGCGGGGCTAAACCCATTTTCCAACGGTGTTGTTCTATATGCTAAAAGCCCTAAATGTAGGTCTACTGATTTTTTTACAATATTTTTCGCAATCTTGACAGCCGCTTCCACCTGACCATTACTTTGAGCATAGTATGACGAGCTAGTAATATGTTTAAACGCGTACTCTTTCGCAAATTTGCCAAACTCCGTCCTAAATTGTGGGCCATTATCGCTCCTGACTATCTCAGGAATACCAAACCGTGCAAATGTCTCCATACATATATTAATTATTTCTTTCTCTGTCATAGCTTTAAGCGGAACAACTTCAACGAATCTAGTGTAATAATCTGTAATGATCAAATACCATTTTTCCCATTTAAATAAGTCTAATGCGACCTTTTGCCATGGTCGGCTCGGAAAATCCTCTGAAACAAATTTTTCTTTGTAATTAGTTCTATTTTCCACACATTTAGGACAGAATTCGACCAAATGCTTTATCTGCATGCTTAGCCCTAACCACCAAACTGACTGTTGCGCCCTAGATCTACATTTATTCACCCAAAGATGTCCCTCGTGTATTTTATTCAGTATACATTCCTGAAGCGAGTTTGGTATAACTAGTCTAGTATTATATAAGAGTACATCTTCTATTACAATAAAATTATCTCTGAGCGCATAATAAGGTTTCATCCCTTCTGACAATTTATTTCTGTTTGGCCATTCGCTACTACAATATGCCTTTATTTTTTTACAAACCACATCGTTATTTTGTTCTAGAACTATTTTCCCTAACATCTCATCGGTTGTAGGTATACTTTTAATAACAAACTGTACGTATTTCGCCGTTTCCGGCTACAAATTATCTATTGTTTTGCTATCGTTCACTGGATTCCGGGATAAAGCATCTGCCAAAACTAGTTGCTTACCAAGTGTGTATTTTATATCGTAATTAAATCTTATAAGGCGCATCCTAAATCTCTGCAATCTAGGTGTTAATTAGTCTAGCGCTTTTGTCTGTAGGATTTGAAGAAGTGGCTTATGGTCCGTCTCCAGTATCACATCTATACCTGTGATATAATCTTTAAATTTTTCTGAGAAATATGTCAAACCAAGCGCTTCTTTCTCGATCTGACTATATTTGCACTCCCCCGGTGTCAAGGTACGGGATGCATAAGCCACTACCTCTTTATTTCCGTCTTTATCTTCTTGCATCAAGACTCCCCCAATACCATAAGAAGAAGCATCTGCTTGTATAATAATTTTCTTCTCGTAATCAAAATGTGCTAATAATGGCGCTTTTTCCAAAAGTTCTTTAATTTCATGAAAACAACTTTGTTGCTTTTCTAGCCATACAAACTGAGTAATATCTTTAAGTAATGAATTAAGAGGTTCTAAAACGTCAGAACGATTAGGGATGAATTTAGCTGCAAAGTTTATCATACCCAAAAACTGAAGCAGTTGATGCTTGTTCTGAGGTACTGGGAATCTGTCAATTGCTTTTATTCTTTCCGGTAAAATTCCTATTCCTCTATCAGAAATTGCATGTCCCAAAAACTCAATTTTATTAGTACCGAAGATACATTTTTCTCCATTAAGAGTAAAGCCCTCATCGCTGAGCTTTTTAAGTACCTGTCGCAATGTATTTTTATGTTCTTGTGGCGTTTTCAAGTATATAATAATATCATCAACATGAACTTCTACCCCTGGAATTCCTGCAAACAAGTCAAAGAAAATTTTTGAGAAGTATTCCGGAGCACAATTGATACCAAATGGTAAACGCTTGTACATATATCGACCGTACGGTGTTATAAACGTGGTCAATGGTTTACTTTCATCATCTAGTACTATCTGATGAAACCCCGCATTAGCATCTAATTTCGAGAAAATTTTTGCATTTTTTAATTTCGCTAAGGTGACATCTACTTTAGGAATAGGGAATACCGATCTCTTTACAATTTTATTTAATACTGTATAGTCGCAGCAAAGTCGAATACCATTTGTTTGAGCCCCTTTGGGCACACATACGATTGGACTACACCACTCTGTCGGACCCTCTACTGTTTCTATAACATCTAATAAAACTAACCGATCCAGTTCCTCCTTTAATTTACTCAAAAGTGGTAACGGAACCACCCGAGGTACATTTTGGGATATTGGTTTTACATTATCTTTCATATTTATTTTACATTTTGTTTTAAATTTTCCCAATCCTTTAAAAACTTGCGGGAATTCCACTTTTGCGTCGAAATCGAATTTTTGTTTACCTATTTGACTTTCTAAATGACAACTTTTAACTTGATTTATCCTCTGAAATAAATTAAACTCTATTATCTCCTTTCTTCCCAATAAAGGTCTCGAAAGCTCTCTTATCACGAAAGTTTTAATTATACGAATCATTCTACCATATTTCACCTTTAAACAATAATATCCAACTACAATCAATTTCTTTTCATTTGGACCATAAACACTCATATTTGACTTTTGTATTAAATTTCTTTTCCCTTTCGGAACGTTTTTGTAGGGGATACAGGTAATATCTGCCCCCGTATCAATCAAAAATTCGATTTTGCCGCCGAAGTCTAGATTTTCGAAACTAACCTCGAACTCCGATGAATCTTTCCCATTTCCATGCGTATACGCTATAAACCTGGTGTTTTCTATATCGATATCTTCCTCCTCCGCCAGTTGTCGAACTGCTGCGCCACCTGACCGATTTCTGCTCCTACAGACTCTGTCCCAATGTCCCGTTTTGCCGCATCCTCTGCATACTGACCGTTGAGCTGGACAATTTCTTCCAGTTCCGTGTTTCTTCAGACCACAGCGCCCACACTGATTTGCATTAGTTGTCGATCTCCCTTGCTGGTTGGTTGTTCTGTTTATTACAGCCTCTTCTTCCTGGTTGGCACTAGCATTTAAGATAGCAGTTTCTATTGCCAAGGCTTCTGCCTGACGTACCGTCAAAATAGCTTTGTCCAGGGTCAGATCATTCTGCAATTGCATTCGTTCGGAAACCTTTTTGTCTCTGACGCCAATAACAATTCTGTCACGAATCAATTGATCTTTAAGTTCACCATAATTACAACGCTCAGCCTGAGCGTGAAGATCTGTAATGAACTTGTCAATTGGCTCCCCCTGCTGTTGCATTCTTGAATTAAATTTATATCGCTCGAACACGACATTTTTTTTCGGCATAAAATAATCATCAAATGCCTTGCGAACGTTCTGGAACGTCTCGTCATCCGAATTTGGCACAATCTGCTTCAATATATCTTCGGCTCTCTCTCCCATACAATAACAAAAGAGATCTATCTTTTCAGCATCAGTCTTCGTTGTCAAATTTGCAATCGAGAGATATCGATCGAACCGCTTTGCCCATACTGGCCAATCTCCCGGTTGAGCAAAATCGAAACTCCCCGGAGGGTTCACTTGAATCACTGGGATTGAAACTACAGCCGACACTTCTTTCGTTTCCGCCATTTCAAAGAAAGGGATTTATTTCTTATTCTTCGGAGATCCCACTCCTGACACTATGTGCTGGGTAAGAAATGTCTGAGGCGGTTCACGTTTAACTCTGGCTGTAGCGAGACTGGCCGCTGATACCCACCGGCCCATGCGGCTTTCCCCAAAAGCCTGGCCACCTGAGCGCCACCTGGCAACTCCCGCTACACTTATTTATTATAAAAATGTAAAAAAAAGCCGCGACATTCAAAATCAATCAGAAGTTCAAAAGAACTTTTTTGTCATGATGTCATGATTAATTGACTGTTTGAATTAACAGAATTTGCGTTAGAAGAAAAATGCGAATAACTTTGGATCGGATAAAGTTACAGGTTCCATTCATATTTGCAAATACTCCAATTTCTGCACAGAATATGCGTATGCAATTAGTTTCGCGTTTTTCCCTTCCGAACAGCGCGAAATAGAAAATGCCCAGAAAACTGCCAAAAATCTGTGACGTCGAGCTGGGGCCCTAGAGTAAAGGATCGGGGTATATAACACGCCGATTTTCTAGGCGATCTCTAAAATCTGTCGTTCAACAAAATTAACCTCATTTCAAGACAATGAATATCGTGACGTGATTGCGTTTGAGGAAGTGGAATCGGCTTTTCAAAACAGATTTCGTACAGGACTTGTGAGCAATTTGACATTACTTGATCCATCAAAATTTCTCGATAGTGCAAAACACGTCGTACTGAAATACGTGATTGATGTTATCGCGAAACACAAGTGCATGAAGGTTTGCGTGATTTTCGGTGCCCAGTTTTCTGCGGGTGAGAAGGAAGAAACTAAATACTTTACAAACAAATATGAACCGTTATGCGAGACGACTAATTTCGGTGAATGGTACGATATTAAAATATATATTCTTACTCTTATTGAGGAATTTGAAGAGCGTGACAATGGATGGACATCAATAAAAGTAAATAATTTAGTTATTCAGATCGTTAAATATAATCCTTTGTGGGCAGGATCGTGGATTGATTTGCCAAAATGGGTGAAGGACAAGAAAGCTGTCGTAAACGTTAAAGTGGACAATGACGAATGTTTCGCTGTGGCTGTTATGTCAGCCCTATTTCTCGTGCATTGAAAAAATCATCCTAATTGTTTTTCGTCGTGCCCCAATTGGCGCGAACATATTAATTTCGTCAATATCGAATTCCCTGTCATGCTAAAGGATTTGCCGAAATTTGAAAGACAGAACATGTATCTGTCAATGTATTCGTTATTGAAGGACATGAAGTGTTAACGGTGCATTTAACGGTTCGCGAGAAGGATCAGCACATGAACTTACTTCTTCTCACCGACACAAGTGATACTAACGAAGTGAACAGTCATTACTGCTGGATCAAGAACTTGTCACGACTTGTCTGCAAACAGTGCAGTAAGAAGAAAATACATAAGTACATTTGTAATTGGTGTTAACACTTTTTTCGCGATGAACTGAAACTCTGTGCGCATAGTGAAGAGTGCGGCAAAATAAACAATTGCGCAGTGAAATTGCCCGAGCCGGGAAAAAACATTTTGGAATTTAAAAACTTTGTCATGAACCCTGCTCAATTATATCAGCAATTCTCAAGTATATCGAGATTTGTTAATATAAATAGTATCCTTTCCATATCTGTTGAACTCAGATTATTCATTGCTAATAATGTCTTTATTTTGTTTGCTATCCCCTTCAGGAGAAGCAATTTTTTTTATTGAACTAAGTTCAATTAATTATTTAAAATATTTATGATTTGAAAATTGATGCCCAAACTTTGCAATTTGAAATAATTGTTTAAACGTCCAATCTTGCGGGCTTGATGCATCACATTTGTCCCACCGTATAATATTTGTATGGACCTCAATTTCATTTTCTTTTTTTCCTTAAACCTGATTGTGTTTTCTTAATTTTGCTAAAAACACAATCAGATAATTTTTGCTCGGACTGTAGCCGTCGCATTTCGGTGCAACCGCTACAGGCTGATAAAATATTTATTTTTACCCTTCGCGATTTCTGGGAAACAATTCCTTTTTAATTATTTCATTTTTCCTAATTAATGCAGTAATTTATCTGCGGATGCAGGATATTTTGCATCCCGGAATTATAAAAAACGTTTCCTGTGTTTTTTGTAAACTGCAAAAATCTCTTTGTACTAGGAATTGTCGCCCACGAAATCGGGAAGTTCAACTGCTTTAAAAGCAGTGCATCGACGCATTTTGCTTCAGATTCACAGTAGATTCATTTTTACCAGATTCATTTTGAGATGCATAATTTACGAGATTCAGTTGAGACTCATTTTAATACTCAGGTCCTTTTACTGAGATTCCTTACAGTGCGAAGTTATTGTACTTCAGTACTTTAAATAATTCCGATATTTCGGTTTATTTTAATTAATTTACTTCCCCGCGCCTAGTTCGTTTCATTTTTCGGCTAGTGCGCGCTGACTTTAACGAAATTCAAGTGCGTGATTTTTGTTACAATTTCTTTCCTCCTGACAAGTTTTGTAAACCTCTGTCAGTATAAAAATAATTATCATTCTCAATTTTACCCGGGATACGCGGAACCCCTGGTAAAATATTAACTAAAAACTTTGTAACAGTTTAATGAAAAATATAGTTCGCATAAACTTTAATCTTGCCCGGTATTTTTACTGTGTTTTGCCCCAATTCCCGTACGAGATTTGCTGCACCTGCAACCTCAGTTGTGGTCGGAGGATCGGGCCCTGTGATGATGCAGTTTAGGCATCTGAGTTCTATCTCAGTCCTTTGAAAATTTCACGACTCGCAGATCATCACAACTTCTACAAAAAAATGCCAGTACCGTTCGTCGTGTACGCAGACACGGAATGCTTTTTAGGCAAGGTAGAGTCTAGGTTCCAGTATCTTTTAATAAATTTTTCTCTAAACCCCTCAAATGAGTTAGTATCCGAGCGAATTAAGTGCCACCAATCATTTGCGGTCCCCTTCAAACACAAATTAAAAACATATTCAAGCTGTCTCTCGTTCGGATTAATAGCTTGTATATAGTCACCTATCTCCTGAAGAAATTTCATTGGCTTCTTATTAATTCCGTCAAAGGTGGGGATGTCGTACTTGGGAAGGAAAGGATTCTGTCCCCGATTTGATCGGTTCATGCTTAGGGTCTGGATGTCTGTCACATTTTTTTCTACTTTATCTCTTACGTCCCTTAATGCCGTCGCGATTTGCGTGTTATGTTCCATAATTGACCCCACGACCTCAGCGGATTTTGTCACGTCGTTATCTAATTTCGTGATTTTATTCATGAACATGATATTGTTTTGTCTAATTTCTTCCGATATCATCTCGTGAGTTGTATCAATCTTTTCTTCTAGTTTATTCAATGTAAAGGTACCGGCCCACCTCGACACTCAATAAAAAGCACCGCGATGGGTTTCATACTGGACCGCAATGAGATCGCCCGAAAGCGGCTCACGCTAAGTCCACCGGTAGGACGTACCACAGTCCAGTCAGTTAAACACCAAGAGCGATGAACCGACGGCGTGGCACACAGATTCGTGGCCAAAGACAACGTTTTGAGCGGCGCCAATGTTGGGATCAACGGGCGTTGGTTCCCTGACGGTGTTGGTTGCGGTGCTTGTGGTCGCAACGGTTGTGGGGCGGGATGGCCTTGGACTACAGGGTCGGAGAGCGGATTGGCTGGGGCCGGTGGCTGTGGATCGGGATTCCGTACTGCCATGTTTGGATGTTCGGCCAGTGGTAGTTAGTATGCGATTGCTTGACTGACTACGTAAATTATAGCTTTTCCGTCTTCTTTTAGCGTCTTGTTCCTTCAGAGACTACTTTCTCTTAGGCATAGAGGGTCTTCGATCTTTCTGATCTTGGGACCTCGCGTACGAGCAAGAGCTTTTCCTTGTTCGTTTAGCAGCCTATATGTGATCGCTTCACTAGGCCTTAAGCGAGTAAGGGACTCAAGATAGTTTTATTAACGAAAAGACGAGATCTAACAACTCTGTTCTTTTCTTTTAATTTATTTTCGATAAGCCCGAGGTCTTCTTCTTGCGTATGTAATCGCGTTTCAAGAGACTTCGTCATATCCATTGTCTCCTGCAGGAGTCTCTGAACCTGTTTCCACTTTCCTGTCAAATTGCTGACAGCTTTCTCAGATTTGAGAGACCCTGCAGGATCCGATGCTCTCGCGGCTACTCGCGTTCTCGGTCTCGATGTGTCCGCACTCCGCTGGGATCGTAATGATCGCGTCGCCTTCATTTTTAACCCGACCTCAGTCCTAGGTATGTCTAAAGATTTTGAGACTGGTTTCAAAAGTTTGATCTGGTCTTGTAATTGTTCGTCAGTCATCACCAGTCTGAACACTGGTGGTTGTTGTTGGGTTGGTAACATTGGAGGTGCGGGGGGTTGTGGAACAGGGTCTTCCTCTCCCTCGGGAGTTTTGCTCTTAGAGCGGGAAGTTCCCTTCTTTCTAGGCATGTTGATAAGACAAGGACACTAACTTTTAAAGAATCAAAGAGCAAGTTTAACCAACCAATAGAGGTAAAAAATTTTAACTTTATTCGCGCCTTTTCTAATTTCTCGGGCCTAACGTTGGGCGCCAATTGAAACGTTCGAGAATCTGTAGGTAACCAAAAAAGACAATGATTCAAGTGTAACTAAAGAATAATTGAAACGTTCGTAAATCTTGAAAAATTTAACAAAAAAGTGATTTATCTATTTTTAAGAAGAAAGAGAAAAAATATTTTGTTTTTGTGGATAATCGATTTTTAAGTGCTAAGCACTACACACTTCTTCTACTGCTAGAAGAATCTATTTCACTGGTTGGTCACTTAAACAAATTAATAATTCAAAAAGATGAATCATTAATCCATGTAAGATCCCAAACTCAGCTCGAATCACAAAAACAAAAACTGAGTCCCATCCCACTCAGATAATTCTGGCTATAAAGAAAAATAATTGACTATCAACTGATTAATATATCAAATCAAAATTTTAGAACGTTGGTAACTTTAATATCAAAGGAAATACGAAACTGTCTTTGGTATTTTGAATTTAAATTTTCCCGCAAAAATATACGAGATAAACGAAAAGAAATAATAAATCTAATTCAAGAAAAATACAGATTTCGAACTTTTTCCCGCCATTACAATCCTTTTTCACTATCACGGAATTTTGCATAAGCGCCACCTGTTGGCTAACCAAGGAAATAAGAAGGATGAAGTGAAAAATAAAGGAAAAAGAAAAACAATGTATATATAGGATTTTTTAGGTGGGCGGGGTTCTTTCCTAAAAATTAGGACTCGGAAAGAAGAAAAAGGCTTTGACTCAAGACTTTACTAACGTTAGGCTTTTTTCTCCGCGTGGTGAAAAACAAAAATTGAGCTCCTTTGATTTATCTGTAACAAAGTCGACAAAATGGTATTAAATGATTAGAATCTAATTTAACCGAACAAAAAGATTTGACGTTTTTGAGGTTATGAATTAATACGAAAGAAAGAAAGAACAAAAAAAGGAAAAATGAACGGGGAACTTTAACTACACGTAGTGCTTGGACAGCGCTCCGTGGATGAAAAGAAAAAATTGCGTAGGGCTTCTGCGTGTTGAATTTAGTGTGGATAGCTTTCGAGCTATTCTTGCCGCTTAGCAGCTGTAAGGCTCCTTGCTCAGGAACTATTGCCTTCTTGCGCAGAAGACAACCAACGAAACATTATCGATAGATTTCTATGGCCCCCTTCCAACGGCTAGGGCCGGAATGAAATATATCCTCGTAACGATTCACGCATTTTCAAAATTCGTGAAGTTAGACCCTTTGAAGAAGGCCACCACGAAAGCTACGATAAATAAAATCTTTAACGACTACATACCCAAATATGGTAAGCCACTGGCAATTTTGAGTGACCAGGGAACACAATTCACCGCGGATGCATAGTCCCAGAAGTTAGCCGAAGAAAATATAAAGAGAATCTTCACGTCCATCAGACACCCCCAAGCGAATATAGTCGAAAGAGTTAATCGCGACCTATCCTGCTTCTTTGGGACCTTTCTGAAGGACCGACACTCTGCTTGGGTTATCTGGGTCCCCGTAATCGAAGACTGTATAAATAAGGTACAACACGAGACTACAGAACTGTGCCCCAAAGAGATCCACTTAGGCATACCCCCGGATAAAGCTTGGTCTAAATGTTTCATGATACCTGATCATCTGAGGGACCGTCCGGATTTCGTTACAAAGTTAGAACTCGCGAAACAGAGAATCCATAAGAAAGCCAGTCAGAGACCAGCAAAGTTTAACCAGTCACATAAACTACACTCCTTCCAGTTAGATGACTTAGTTCTGGTGAGAGCCTGCAATACCTCAGATAAACTCGAAAAAAAAATTGGAAAATTCTTAGCTTTGTATGGGGTACCTTATAAGATTCAAAAGATTGTGGGGAAAGACACCTACCTGTTGGTAAATCCAGTAAACAATCGCGAGCGCGGAATGTTCATTTGTAAAGATTTAAAGAGATACATTCCTAGAATCAACTAGATTATAAAGGACCCCCATCCTTTTAATCCATAAGAGTAATAGTAGAATTTTTTAGATGGGAAGAACCTTCACCTTTTCAGTCCATTAGAGTAACGGTAGAATTTTTTAGATGAGGAGACGAACGCCAAGCTGCCACCGGCGCCTCACGCGGCGGCGAAAAGAGAGGGAAATGGGGTGGCAACTTTTCCGTGAGAGGAAACAAATAACAGTAACTGAGGAGCAAATCCGACGAAGGGTGCTGGGAGCAAAGCGGAGCGGGAGGGGGTAGACCGACGTACGGTGCAGGATTGCCATTTGATAATGGCACTTTTTTCCGGCACTCATGCCGCGCATATTGCTCGGGCGAAGGTCTGTCCTTTCTGCTTCGTTAGCGCCGGGCGCTGTGAGGCTGGACGCGACGTTGACGGAGACCAGCTGCCTTCGGCGGCCCGTGGGCCGTACGCTAGGTACTGCGCAGAGCCGAGAGCACGCGTTACGCGGATATCGGCGGGTGGAGAGGATGGGGGTTCAGGGTGGTTGGCCGCCATGGCGGCTGACCACAACAGAGCAATGCACGCCGCCAACGGTAACACGACAAAGGCGGATATCACGGACAAGGGCGAGAACCCCTCACCCCCCCCGGGAGCAGTCGGGACGGGATTGGATCCTATGTTCACGGACGAGACCCAAGAGCGGGGTGAGGTCATAGGGACTAGAACGAACATGGCATGGGATAGACCGCCATAGGGCTGACGGAGAACCCACAGATCCTGCTCCACGCATCGGAGATGTCGCAAGCGAAGACGTACCTCACGACGTCAGGTTTGCAGAACGGGTACACGATCCACAATAACTTGGGGACGGCCCACCAATGGATAGCTACCATCTCAGTGGGGAGGAGAGGGGGTCAGGGGTCGGTTTTGAGCAGTCCGACTAGTCGGTGACGGGTGGGGCAAGCCGCAGCATATACATTCATCGGAGGTCATTGAGGCAGTAAGCCGGGGGATAGATGACCAGCGCAGGGAAACCCCTGCAGAAGGGGAGCTGTGCATAGAGGCTTTGAACCCTACCCTGAAGTGGAAGCTTGCCACACTGCAGCCGTGGGCGGTTTTGGTCAGGGGGTCATCGGTCGGAAGATGCGCGGCGCGCTGCGTAAGATGTTCCATCGGCCTTCTCGGTCCGAGGGGATCGATGACCTCGATGTTTCGAGTGGTAGTACGAGGAGGCGGTCGTCAGTAGGAGGTTAAAAGGTGGAGGATTTCGTGGTGGGCTTGCGGGACCATTGGGTCGCGCACCGCGAGGAGATGGGAATGCAGCTCGACGCGTTGTGGGCGACGTTGATCTGCTGCGGCAACAGGCTCTGTCCGCCGACGCGGTGCTCAGCGTCTGTGAAAAGGAGGCCGGTGCGGCTAAGAAGAAGGAGAAAGATACAGCCGCGGACGGCAAGGATAGGGTGAAGGCACAGAAGGAGAAGCTGGCCCAGTTGAACCCCGAGTTGCGCGGTAGAGAGCAACGCCTGGCGGACGCTAGGACTGAGGCGGGGTATGTCGACGACGGTATTGGGATGCTCAACGACTACATAGCCGCAGGCACTTGGAGAGGAAGTGGCGTGAGCGACGTGATGGATGAACTAATTCGCCTGTCTGCTGGGAGAGGGTATGATGACAGGGGGGCGAGTTTGGTGAGTGGTCTGATCAGGACGGGGGATCGTATGTAAAGAAGACCTTGAGGCGTGAGGCGCGGATGTCAGCGGAAGCGGCTGAGAGTGAGCGTGGTGCTTGCTCCGCTGCGACCTCGGAGGGTGAGAGCCTGCCGGCTGACGAAGAGGGTGACGATATCGAGGTGGGGGAAAGCTTGTGGGTGGTAGGTATTGGGACCAATTGGAGGAAGAATCACGGCTACCTCAAGCGGACGACGGAGGCTGAGAAGTACCAGTCGGCTACCACGGACGAACAGAATACGCAGCTGGTGAACTCGCGTATCACGCAGTATAATACCGGTAAAATCATATGTGGCGCAATGACCGTCAACGCCATCGTTAACGCCATGGCCGGCTTGACGGCTGACTGGCGACACACAAAAAAAAAGTTAGAATAAAAAGAAATTTTTAGATAAATTTAACGTAAACTTGTAGGTTGTTTGCCCATCGTTAGCCCATGTTACCCCAACCATATATTTTGTTAGCCCACCCACACAAAAAGTTAGAATAAAAACAAATTTTTACATAATATTTTACGCAAATTGCAACAGTTTAAATTAAGTCAATTTCAAACACGTAGGTTGTTTGCCCATCATTAGCCCTAGTTAGCCCAATTTACGTTAAAAATTATGTTAGAGTGTATGGCAGGACGATCAAATAAAAGACACTAGTTAAAGTTTAATGAACAATTATTATTTGAACGATAGATTTTGATACAAGTGATCTCGACAGTGCAATGAATCTGAACGAACTAACTAAAAGGTACAAACCAAGTTTTATTGTAAGTGGCAACAGCGCCATCTGATTTTCAAAGCTAAAGATAATTTCAAATGAAGATATAAGTAAATAATATAAAACATGAATGATAATGATTTAATATAAAAGATATAGGCACTGATTGTACTTTCTAACACCCTCCTTCAAGCAGTGTCGAAAAATCTTCGAATGTTGCATCCCTAGTAGAAATTTGACTAGGCTATCTCTAGCGAAAACAAGGCATTTGTCAGTTTTTGGCAAGGTTGACTTGTCTAGAAAAACTTACTAGTACCTTGTAAAGTTCTAACGAGGGTAACTAGACTATGCAAGTCCCACAAAAATCTAGTCTAGTATTTCACGAGTATAATTCGTGAAAAACTAGGTTAGCATTACTGATCAGTGCCTAGTAAGTATCTAATGAGTGATTAATTATAATTAATATAATCTGCATTAAATTT
>JABFQA010001376.1:0-13976 GCA_022817065.1 Probaryconus sp. ZL-2020 | reverse complement strand
TAAAAAAATTGTGTTTATGTTAACATATTTTAAAATCAAGTATAAATGTGTTTCCATTAATAAACGTTGTTATAACATTTCTATTTAGTTCTTTTATCATTTATATTATCTACTGTCTACTTTTACTAATCGATAAAAAAACCATAATATTTGATTAATTACTCTTTCATTACCAAATTTGTAATAATAATATTTTTTCACTCCATTTAATCGTAAAATAAAAAACAGTAACATTTGTGTTGATTGTGAATTTTTTTAACTGTATAGCACTTTTCTTTCATTAAGTAATCGCCGAAAAGAATGTAATAAGAAATGTGTTGAAAAAAATTAATATCAATTAATTTGAAATTGTTAGGCTCGTGAGATACAAATTTCATCGTTTTTTTCGAATGCGTAGGTAGAGTTCGAACCAGGTAACTATGTTAAAAAAAAAAGGTTAAGTAAAACATTGAAATCGAAAAACGATGATGAATAATTAACAGTGCACTTAGAAAAAGTGAAAGTGCAAGTTTCAAAAGGAAAAAAAGATGTGACATTGTGGCGAAGAAAAGTACGAAATACGAACAACTGCGTGTTGTGGAATTTCGAGGCAGGTCGACGACCGCCTTTTTTTACGAAATTTGGGGAACTGAATATATTTGTGTCACCTATTACCCATGATCAATTTACATAACCCGGAAAAACTGGTCCTTGGCATGTTATTAAATAGTCGCGAATCAAAATTTTCGTATTAAGAACATCGTTACGTGTCATACAAGATTTTTCATCGCAAACTTTTCTAATTTCTGATAATTTAATTTCCAAAAAAAAAAAAAAAAATTCGTATCAGTCAGTTTTTATTCAAATAAGATTTTTTTTGTTTCAAGTTTTGTAAAATAACGTTAAGTAATCTTTTTATGATCTAGAAAAAAGTCACGGTACAAAATAAGACAACAAAAGGCAAAAGGAAAATCAGTTATCGGTCCATCATCTTTCACTTCTAAGTGATTTACCTGAATCACAAAGTCGGAGGTCGTTGACCAACCGTTTCCCCTACTGCGATCTGATTTACACCTGTAACTAGTAGGTGTTCGGAAATCTTAGCTATAACGATCTAACGTTCAATACCTCACCCAGTTAGACTGCATTTTTGTCGATAGATTGCCAACGAGCGACAGTCGATAGATCAATGAACAATAAACGGTATTATTTTCAGTTTATAATTTATGTCTTCGTGCTAATAAAAAGATCTCAATTTAGCTAATACTTGTAAAAGTCAGTCAGTTTATTGAAGTTCCAGAACAAAATTGCAAAATATTTACAAACAACAATCTATATATAAAAAATAGCTATTAAAATTAAATAACCCGAATAAAGTATAATTATTTAAAAAACATTCCCTTATCTATTTCATCTATTTCATTTAAGTAAATGAACTAATGATTTTGCAAGAAGCGATGGAAAATAATTGTTTATCCGTGCAATGGTGCATTGACACAAGAACAATGTCAAAATTCTTTGAACTGCAGTATATCGTCGAGTGTAAAGTATACAGTACATAATGCTCGAAGGATAATAATAAAATTGCATTATGCCGATTGGTGAAACTTTGAAAAATAAAGGTTATCAGCGGATTGACTTTACACGGAATTGAGATTGATATAATTACGTCCAAATTGAAAACAAGATAACAAGACGCGTTATCAATGTGGCATCAAATTATGAATGATTCTACAAAGCTCTGGCGATGCGAGAAGCTCAACAGTTCCGTCAACTAGATCTCATCATTATCTCGACGTTAACATTGTTACAACAGGTTTTTAATTATGGAAATCTTGATACGTTTTCATTAACGAGGGATTATTACATACACATTAAAGGAATTATTTTCGCGTTATCTCGAGTCTGTTGAAAGTCTGCTGAAAATCTATCAAGCATTTTATCTGAAATATTTTATGAATAAATTTATTATAAATTGCAAATTAAAATGCCAAAAATTGCGAATTGTTCCATGCAGTTTTTTGTTCTATACGATTTTTCTTTGTACTCTTTCCTTTTTCATTTCTTTTGCATATCTGAAACTTAGTGGTAGTGAAACACGTATTGTGTAACGACAGTATAAAGTTAATCGAGAGGGTTTTGGGTTTGGTCGCGGTGCTTGTTTTATTGTCACGAGTTTCGTATCGTGATCTCACAACTTCAATGCGAATCCGATCGTTTCGTATGAACGCGCTCTTGGCGTCACCCCTTATTTGGTTAACGGCTGTACCGTACCTGCGTGAATAAATATGCCCTGCAAATGGGTCAGTCAGTCGGTTCGCCCGCGAGTGAGCAAAGCGCACGAACGAAGATTGAAATCCAGTAAACTGGCCAAATGTAATTGCCTGTTACTTGAGATGTGCTCTTGTACAGGTGTGCAACGTTGCAAATGGTCACTGTATGTCCCAATAGTACGTGTGGGCGAGACTCATTCAAATGACACAACTTTTTAAATAAGCCATTCGTCAATTCCTTTTTTTTTTTTGTCTTCGAAGAAAAAATGTGTTTTTTTTTTCTTTTTTCTGTAATTTTGTTGTTGCCATTATCAAAAAGATACATTGCTCGAGAAAATTACTATAATTAGTTTGCAAAGAAATATTTTTTCTCAAAATTGAACAATTGATAATGAAAATTACAATAACAAAAGAATCTCTTTGAGAAACGGTAATTTTAAAATATTTTGTAAGTTGAACATATTCAAATGATTTTTTAATGAATCACATAATTTAGAAAAAAGACTCAATTACAAAAAAACATAACAATTAATTATTGTCCTCATTATGACTCATCTTTATCAGAATAAATTTATAATTGCGTTAATAAGTCATTAAACTCTAATTATCCAATTATACAATTAAAAATTAATTATCAATTTTTAGAAATCTGTTGAAATCTGTGAGTTACAAATTATAGTTGTTTAAGGGAATTGGAATAAAATAAAAGTCTTGTTTTTAGTGGGGTTTTCTCACGTACTTTGTTATTTTTCCAACAATCTTTTCGGATAAAAAGCAGACAAGAAAACATGCACAAAAACAAGAATATCGGCGCACGTGTTTCGCGAAGGTATTACATAAATATTTTTTTCGCATTTGTAGCGTGCAAATGCGTAGCCACACGCGCAGCAGATTATGGCAACAAAATGCAACGAGTTCATTCGCTATCAAGTTAATATCATAAATTAAAAAAAAAATAAATAAACATTCACAATTTATTATTTAAAGGCTCATAAATAATGTGCGTGGAAAAAAATTGGTATGCGAAATATTTTTAAACGATTAACAGTACGAAAACAAAAATTATTTGCAATAAGAAAAAGAGGAATATTAAAAATATTCTGTTATGTCTATTGAAATGAAATGTATGCGCAATAAACAAATTGATTAAAAGGAAATAAAAACTACATTTAAATTACGGTCAAGCATTGTTTTTTGAAAGATAGGAAATAAGGAATTATGTCAAAATTTATGATTCTGCTCTTTTTTGTTGGCGAATATTTAAAATTATGTTAAATTTGTTATTAACCTTTTTCGTAAATAATAAAATTACGTAAACTTTAACATAAAGACGATGCAAATTATCGCGATAAAAAATGGCACTGTGTGTATTTTTAGAAAATCTATGAATTTTTTGGTGGGAAACAACTTTCAAACAACGACGGTAAACAATTCTCACACCTTTTTTTTAAAAAGATGATTTATTGCTTGTGGAATACAAAATAAGTACAAACAATGTATATTTGGTAACTGAAAAACAGACAGAGAAGTGTTCCCGATAAAAAAGTTATGATTAACATTTAATGAAGTTTTATAAATACCAATGCAAAAATAATAACAAATATATCGCATATATAATTATATATACTTTGTATCAGTTTCAGGTCTGACGTCACAGTTAAACGTCACGATGAAAGATAATGTGTTAATATTCAGATTGTTATGTTCAGAATGGCATGAATTTTCATATGGAATATTGACGTAGATGCTAATATACAAAAGGAAATTTTACTATCTACTATTTTTCATCGTATGATAATAATATTATTCTTTTTATCATTTTTTTTTTTTTTAATAATTTTATCATCTATAGAAGTTGAGAACTGAACTTGAAATGAAAATGCCAATCTTCGTGAAAGACTTACAATGACAATAATCAATGAAAGGAAATGAAACGATTCAAAACTTCTGTACATTTTCATTGACGATAAGACACGCGAGGAAAAATGCATTACGATTATATTCGCTGTAATTTGTGAGTCACTCATTCGGTTCAATAAAATGTATAATGTTCAAAAGTCACATTTGTAATGATAACTGACAATGTAGACACCGAGTCTCACTAGTCATAATGCAGTTTAATCACTTCAGCATACGTTAATTCAGTCCTGAATAATACGTTAAGCATTATTTTGCCACCAAGTTAATCCAACTGCAATGTAATTTTTAAAGATCCAGATCAGACGAGAATTTTAATTAATCTTAATGTCAAGTGCTTTAAAACGATATAGAAATTTTCTCGTTCCAACAAAAGTCATCGCCATTAATTCAATCAAAAAATCCGATGTCAATGACTTGATTTTTTTTTTCACTTTTTCATGATTATTAATATTAATGACTCTTTGCTATTTGCGATACAAAGTTTATTGTGTTTCTTGGTATCTGACAAAAAGTGTTGTGGAAAAAGCTGTTGTTTTTACCGATTGGCAAATTATTTTTATTTCCTATCGCGGCACGTGTTCCGTCATCAAATGACTCCGAATGGTCCAACCGGTAAACAACGTAAAAAAAAATATATATTCGGTATAACTACACGTTATTCCGACATGATTATTGACATTTCGATGAAATCAAAAGTTCACGTTTCGTAACTGACGATTGGCCGAAACAAAAATATTAAAAAGAAAAAAACCGAACAAATGGGTTTCCATGTGACGACGGCGTGATGACGATGTTTTCCAGTTTCGCTTGATTTATATATTATCAAAACGAGCAGCAGGAAAAATTAATGACTCTATTTATTTCGCTTTTAAAATTCCGTTGGCAGCACTATGGCGCTTTTTTGTCATGGTTTTTTCCTTCTCGTCGAGAATGAAAAAGAAGACATCAAAGAATTCGGTTTAATTGATACGTCGGTGGGCAGTTTCAGAGGAACTCATTCATGAATTTTCAAATTCTATTAATACACCTCTTCGGGTTAATCCTGATCCCAGATTATATCCATTTGTAACCTTTCGAGTTCATTCCGTGTGATTTTCAAAGAATGTCCATCGAAGGTCTCTGCGATTGGCGCCAATGGTCGCGTTCTGAGTCCGTTGTGGAAGTTCAATGAACATCGAGCAGATGTAAATAAGAACGTAGAAATAAGAAACGAAGAACAATCCATATTTCGCGCGTTATCCCGATCTATATATCTAATTTATTCTGATTATAAATTCGTAAGACGTTCATAAAAAACAAGAACCTTGAAAGAATGTCGTGAAATATGACACAGAGAAGGAGAATAACGATCACGAATTTTCCCAAGTGAGAATCCAAAATAAGGAGAAGAGGTCAAAAAATTGCTATGCAAATGTTCCGGCCCATTAATCAGGATTAACGAGACGTTAGATCCTGACTCTGCAATGATTTCTTTGATGTCGTGGATCCGCGCTATTATGGCGTTCCATTGACATAAGTAAAGGAGCTATAAAATTGACTTAGACACGTGCCTCTCGAACGGCCGAACGACCGCGGCGGTGGCGATAAAAAGAAGCGAACCCGAGGAAGGCTTCGGGTGGACGTCGTCGAGCTCACAGCAATGATAGCGACGAAGAAGAGGAAGGAAGAAAAACGAAGACGAACAGTCTGCGCTCTGTCTGTAGTCAGCGCGAGGGTCAACGGCCGACCGTACGCTAAGGACGCAGTGCGCCGCAAACTCCTGACGCGCAATTATATATATATATATATATATATACACACATGCGTGTGTGTGTGAGCATTTATTTCACGAGCTTATTCGCGAGAATTCATTCACTTTCAATTTTCCAGGACCGTGCGATACGAATTCACAATCATTCGCGTCCAACGAAATCCATCGTTTCCTTCTCTCATTTCTGCTCCCTCATTTGATGATTTCATTTGAGACGACTCGATCGTTTGAGGAAAAAACGTGGTGAAAAAAAAAATGTTCTCTGAAATGAATATTTGGTAATGTATTAAATAATGGCTTAGATAATCAGCTTTACGATCCAATAATTCAGTTATTACTTAAGATAATTGATATTCAAAAAAATGTAAATTTTGTTGTTTTTTTCTTGCGCGTAAATGGTGTCAATACACTGGGAAAACTCATTTGGAGATATTCAAAGGCCGGTCAATATGCCTGTACTTGAAAAATGCTTTTTTGGTTAAGATCGTGCGTAATAGACGGCGGCAACTTTGTTCTGACCGCTACTTAACGTTTTTTTCCCCTTTCTCTGTCGTATTACTTCACTCAGATCGTGTGTTTTTATTTTGTAACTTGTCATTTTTTGTATGGATGCTAATTAATCCATTAACAGGTGAAAAATAATTTATACGATTTTACATCACTTTCCATTTCTGTTTCGGTTGTAGAAATTATACGTACGAATATAATATCATGTCAAACACCGTCATTAAACTTCCATAAAGAGAAATACTTTGGAAGACCGTTCAAAGACTTGTAATGGTATTTATCGCGTCAAATTTATGGTTATGTACGACTAAATTCATTATTCAAATTATCTGTAATAACATCATCTGCCGTTCGACGTGTGTCCTTGACGACACTATATGGGACTTCTGGGAAAAATTCTAACACTATCATTTTAATGGGATATCGAATTTTGCAGGACAATTTTGTTAAATGTGTTTTTCGAGGAAACCTTAAGATTCTCGATTTCATAAAGATCAAGAGTCATTAAACTCCGCTGACTTTGTAAATTCTACATCGGTTTTATTAAGACAATGTTAACACGATCATTTTTAAGTGTCACTTCAAAAGACCCTGCTGATAAACATCGGCACAAAAAAATGTTTTCCAATTATTCTTCAAATCGAATAAAGACAGATTTTGTAATATAATGAAATGACGTTACTTCGGTTGGGTAAAATAACGATTTGAACAAAGATTCTTAAAACCCTGAACGACCTCATAATGTTCATCGGATAGGATTATTAATTACCGTGAAGATAAGTCAAAAAAAAAAAGTCCTTCGTCTCTTGATACGAATTGCCCGTAATCTCGATCGATTTCCATTACCGATTGGATGATCTAAAATGACATTTGTACATTGAACTTAGCCTCCACTTTCTGGCGGTTGTTGGAATTCGATAAAAATCAATCATCTTTTCAGGCCGATCGTCGTCGGTTCTACGAGCATTATTCGGTCAGTTTCGTAAAAAAAAAACAACAAACAAAATGAAGAGAAAATTTATTTTTGCAAATCGACGACGACAAACCAAAAAAAAAAGAACTGAAAAAATTAGTAACGATCGTTATTAACGATATCGTTACCGATTGTTTACATGCGAGGGCATTGCCCGGATGCCGCTTACCTTACGAGTTACATTCGCAAAGCCCCACCTCGACGCGCGCTGCACTTTGCATATACGCGGTATACTTGTCACATAAAATCGTGCCGTTCCAGTCGGCACCGGTTTGGCATACCTGGCTGGTAAATAGCAGGAACGAAATTTACATTGATTTATCGCAAGAGATACCAATACCGAGCTGAGTTCGACGAACTGAGACTGAGAAAAAAGTAGATTAATATGTCGTACTATTTTGCGCGGCAATCGACGAACAACCGATCGACCGATAGATTTTCTGAAAATCGGTACTCTCAAAGACTCGTCCGTCATTATCGAATTCATTGTTCTCTGCGACTAAAAATCAACCTAAAAAAAAATCTTTTTTATTACTGCATCCTTTAGAAACAATCTGAATCCATTTTTTGCACGAAAAGGATTCAATTCTTCTAGGATTAAAGTGAGGATAAAATTTTGTGTTAGCGATATTTATATATTAAGTTCCTAACAAAATTATGAAAAATCCATTAATTTTCTACAAACTTATAATAAATACCGTTCACAATAGATTTTATCATCCTGACTTTACTATAAAATATAGTAATTTCTATTAAAACTTTTTTCCGAAGTATACTGTAAACGTCATTTGCATCAAAATTGTTCGTCGGAAAAATAGGCGGGAAATATAAAATGTAGGTCAAATCAGAGAAAAATTATCAGCGAGCGGCTAAATGGGCCCGTCTCCTTAAATGGTTGACACCGCGAATGTGACACCGGTGACACGTTCGCGCGGAGGAACGTCATCGGTTACGTACTACGCGTATCGCGGTCCGAATAGCGGACTAGAGAACGTACGCGTATGTGCAATCCAGAAATATCTCGGAGGAGATAATTTATTATCCGCGGCATGCGCGATAACCGATATGCATTCAATTAGAAAGTCACGCTTTGTACGCATTAGAACCAACCGCGAGTATCGAGTGTGATCGCATTCTATTATGCGACTCGAATTCCTCTACCTTCGTATTGTTTAAGATTCGCCGTATTCAGACAAAAGGTTGACGAACGCATTTTCATACGTATCAGCGACAATCGTTGACGCTTATGATCATCAGTGAATTGTCATCAAGTTATTTATTATAAGTACACTTTGGGTGCAGATCACAATCGACAAAGAATGGTCAGTGATTTTGGTTAATGATCGTCGTCAAATATAACTGATAACTTCTTTCGTCATTCTTTAGTGATTATCATTTCGTTAGACTATTGGTTTAATATTCATTAATATTATCTCGGTTAATTTTAATTCAGTAATTTCAAATAAATGTTGTAACGTGATTTATTTTTCGTATATTTCGTATTCTGCAAAAAGCTCGCGTTTTTGCGCGTATTATATTTCATCGCATTTCAATTGTATATCATCATAAACACGCAACAAAAAAAAAAAAAAAAAGATTTTCCACTTGATTAAAACAATTCAAAAATTTTGATTAACGTGTGATTTCGGGAAAAGGCATTGTCAATGTTATTTATAACTGCACTTAATTGAGAATTCGCAGAATGAACTTTTTATAATGATTATTTGTTATCGGTCATTTTTGCACTGATTGCAGGTGAAGATTGATGCATAAATTTTTTCGTTAATCGTGCGAGCAACGATTAACGAAATGCAATAACAATAATAATGCTGAAACATACCGAACAAATAACTTCACGTTCTTCTATTTCCTTTTACTGAAAATAAAAGAAAGACGGACAGAGAGATAGAGAGAGAGAAGGAAAAAAGAATTAAAATTGTTTTCCTTTATGGAAATTCGTCGTATTTATCTCGGCAGGGAAAAAAAATGCTTATTGAATTCCGATATAGATTTTTTTGTTTGCGTGCGTAAACGAGCGTGTGAAACAAGCGCGAATGGGAATGAAAAAAATGTGACGCCTCGGTGGCAAGTTTTTAAGGGAACAACAAACAACCTAAATGACACGTGCCAGTGCGACATCGTGCTTAACCAAGGCCGAGCGCGATCGATGCTCCTGTGGACCTACCGATTCCTCGAGTTCCTCGATCCCTTCGTTTTTCGCGCTGAGAAACTAGACTCGCATTTCTAGCGCGACAAGGGCTCACCAAAATCGCCAATTTCGTCAGTGCCAATGTTTGTTCCAAAACGACGTTTAGATATTTTCTAAACGCACGTTTTTTTAAAATAATATTTTTTGAATAATTCGTTAGAATCGTGTTTAGGAATATTTATATGGAATTTGCATTTGTTTTTTGCAAACAATTCGCAATCTATTTATAATGATTCTAATGATTAAAACATAGTTATGATAATGACCGATTAATGTTAGAAATAAATGTTTTTAAATCTTTTTTATTATTAATAAAATCGAGATATTTTGAACAATTTTTGCATTGTTCAAAGTTTTATAATAGCATGTCATTATAAAGAGTCATCTGTTCTTCTTGTCCACGCGTACAATCAGATGATTTCGGTTACACCGGAAAACCCTGATATATCATCAAATCACTTGGTTCGCGTGCTAAAAAGGGCGGTGCTTTTCTACCACATGACTCCTTTTTTTTAAATCTTTAGAGCATGTGGATGCAATGTTCTGCTGTCTTTGCGTTATCTTCGTTAATAAATCAAAATGTTGTTTTTTCATCATTGAAGATAGTTGACCGAACCACATAAATCTAAGTCCATTTCTATTCTCAGTACTTTTCAATAAACATATACTTTGGTTAAATCCAAAAACATACTTTTGATTGTATTGTTGGCAGATTATTTTTTTCGCGTGAAGAGTCGTGTACTAGGTCGATGACCCTGCCGTATGTTACACTACCTCAACCGCAATCCACCTTTGCGAACATTCGCACTATCCTCTACCCCCAGAAAGCAAAACCGCCATTCCTCACGAATTTATAGAAAAAGAAGAAAAAGAAGAAAAAAAAAAAAAGAAAAAAGAAATCACACGCTCAACATTTCCTCAAATTCCTTAAATCTCTGAAAACTTATTGTTTCAAAAATTAATGAATATCACAATCGATCCACTTGAAAGGGGATTTGCGATAATTTTGCGTTCGATCCGATTCCCAAAAGTCATTGAATTGCAATACTTATCGAAACGCAATTATCGGTCAAACGTTAACCGATTGCATTCAACTTTTGGTAAAAACAAAATATCTTCTCGGAATAATGTTCGTCAAAATTACTCTCCATCCCTTAACAGAGCGCGAATTGTTACGTAACGACAAGGTCCTTCAAGGTCCTCGATTGGTGGGGTTTGGTATTTTTTGAATTCCATCGTCGCGTGGATTTTTGTGCGACGAAAGCAAAATACCCCGTCTGCTTCAAACTATTAATAGTGAGACTACTTGTTTTGTCTAGACATTGGTGATCATTAGAAATTCTAATGGGTCCCAGGAACCGCGCGAAACAGGATTGTGGGACCGGGAACCGTCTGACCAGCAGCTGCTGGGGGACACGTGTCCCACCGTGTATACGTACGCATAATCGTCAGATGACGCCGGGTGAAGGACCGGCTTCTGACGTGTTTTGGGGACCGACACTGATTCGGCTGGATGGGTGCCCGTTACCATCACTGACCAACGCCAACGGGTCGGCGACCTCCGGCCACTGGCTTGCTGCAAATATTTTTTTGTTCCTTTTTTTGGTTTTTCGTCTTTTTATTTTTTGTTCTTTTTCTTTTCTTTTTTTTTTTCGTTCTTCTCTTTTCGAGTCTTTCGGTACCTGGCAATAAAACAGTTTGTAATCTTCGGTACCCGATGGGTCCCAATTGAAGGGACGGTTAACTGAACGTAAAGGCAACGCGTACGTGAAATGCGGAAGGTTGTTACGCGTCCAGAATACGGTTTCGTAAGTTGCCAAGAAGATTGGTCTAACTGTATTTATTGGGGAGTACCAAAACAACAATTTATTCAGACTCGAAAGAGAGAGAAAGAGGTCTATATTAAATCAAAGGGTATAGTGAATTTTTGATTTTGTTGAGATGCTGCAAAAAAATTGTTTACGGGCTCGATTTAAAGAGGTTTGTCGGATTAATTTCAGAATTTAATTTCAACTGGAATTATAATACTTGCCATAAGGAGGCATAGAAAAATTCGATAAACTTTGATGGACGGTTGAAAAAAATGTGAACAAAAAAATTCTACAATCTTTTTTTTCTTTTACTGACCTCTACGAAAATTCAACGCAATCACAATAGTGCGTGTTTTCGCAGATATTTTGAATTTATAATGGTCTTTACAAATCATCGAGGACGAGATTGGACGCCTTTTACGAAGTCCAGATAAACCATATAAAGGTACACATGACGAAATAGCCGTGCGTTTCAATCATAATATATCAATTGCGAATTTTGCGTTTTAAATGCCTAAGAAGAACGTTTCAGGGATTTTAAAAAATAAACGTAGGTTAAGCAATGACGTTGGCGAACATGAAAATATTGTCATTGAAGCAATTTTTTCATCAAAGTTAAGTAATTGTTATTTTTAGAAAGATGTTTACGGTTACATAATATTCTTATTATTTTCATTCAATTGGGCGTGACAAAATTAATCTTAACCATCGATCCCTGAAAATATACAAATTTACATAAACAAATACAAAATTATTAACAAATTTGATACATTCCCTTCCCTAAATATTTCGTTATCTATTCCTTAATTAATTTATTTTTTAACCGCAGTAATAGAACTGAATTAAATGTTTATTTATCATTTGTTTAATGCGTTGAGCAATTAAAATACTGGATTGTTGAAGTTTAAAAATAATTTGTTAATCAATTTTTGTCAATTAATTAACGATAGTAAGTTTAATTGAACGAAAACAACTTCATAATGCAGTTGACACACTCTGAAGCTCGCTGCTTCCAATAACTCACGAGGATTGGCAACAAAATCGAACGATCGTAATTGAAAAATTGCAAACGTCGTTGTTTTTGTTGTAAGATCGTTGGAATCACGGGTCAACTTATGTAACGCGCGGCTTCATTAGCATTTACGTATCAATGCTTGATGGCACGTCTTCGTTTCTCAAAGCCGACGTCAATAGCTGAGGCTGCTTTTTCGGAATGATTTTGCCAAGCACTGTCCGCAGAAATTACCACACGTGTATTAAATAATAAACACTTCATGAGAATTTCAATCCAATACCCATAAATATAAATCGTACGTAAAGCATTAATTACAACATATCAATAACTGAATTTTTAAAACGAATAATTTTTCTTCAGTTCTTTTAATTATTACGCACGATAATTTTAACAAACAATCACGGCTTATCGTGAAAATGTTTCACTAAAATTCATTATCAAAAAGTAGTTAGGTACAAAATTACAAAATGGTTTTTCTCGTTGCATGATTTAATTCTCAAAAAATGTTTGACGTTCATTAGTATCGATCTACGTTTCAGATTAGGTGGTGTGATCTTTTTTTTTTTTCCTTTTAAGACTGACGAACCGAAATGAAGACGCAATATTTTTTAAATACGATTAAGTAGGAAATTGAATTTAATAAATTTAATTCAGCAACGGAACCATTTTTATGAAAAAAAGGCCCACTCAAACTACGCAAAACGAAATCTGTTAAGAACCATTTGCAATAACAAAAAGCACGAACTATCATAAAAATGAAAACGTGAATTATTTATGTTTTAAATAATGATAATGTTTTTTCTTGTTCTTTTTTTTTGCTTTGTCTTTAAAGATAAAAATTTTGAATATATTATTCAAAGCGCTTTGCAATCAAAACTAATAATCTTCACGACGCGATGATAATTAAGTCCTGATCAACGGAAGCTGGAAAAATTGACAGACGCACATTTGGCGGCTGTCGCTAACAATTAGCATTGGATTAAGTTTAGAGCGGAGTGTGAGAGAGATCGTGAGTAATCGATCGATTGCATTTAAAGCCGCAGTGAGTCGTAGCGAATATGCAAAAGGTGAATGACCAGTAAAATGGTGTAACAGAGCCGGAGAGCCTGCGGCACTTCGTCCTTCGTAGACGGTGCGCGATGTCGTGTAGCCGACTGACCGAAAAATCGTAAATTAGCCTCGACACTAGGAAGGGAATATCGGTGCGCCTGAATCGAGGCCGCCGAACCCATCTGCAATTATTATAACTTGCCCGAGATAATGCGCCAAAGAGATAAGAATTAAGATATTTAGAAGATCGCCAGAACGCAATACTCGATAGGACAATAAAGTCAGTAAGAGCCAAACGACGATTCCTATCTCAATCACGTAGAAAAAAGTTACTACAAAAATTACTATACTTTATCATAAAGCAAGGACAAAAACAAACTTTGGAGATATTTACTATCGAGTATAGTAAAAATTTACCTAATTTATACTAAAATTTAGGATAAAAAGAATAAATTTTATTATTATGTAGGTGAATTTTTACTATACTCG
>JABFQA010001375.1:0-13976 GCA_022817065.1 Probaryconus sp. ZL-2020 | reverse complement strand
TTCAAAAAAAAAAAAAAAGAAAGACAAAACAAAAGAGAGAGGAGAGAGAGAGAGAGAGAGAGAGAGAGAGAGAGAGAGAGAGAGAGAGATCGCTCTTTAACTCTAGGAAGATTTAAGGAGACACGATAATTCTGCAACTGATAATAAAGTCGGTAAATCATTAAGTTTTTTCACTCGTAGAAAAAGGAGTAAAGAAAAAAAGTGAACATCTGACGTCCCATATTACTTCACATTTCATAATTAAAGCAATGCACAATTAAATGCAGTAACTAATTTCAGGACGTTTTATGGTGGCGTAGTAAAATTTGTTATAAGCTCAGCGCTCTCCTGGTTAGTACATCATCGTAATGGAAAAAGTGTATCTAGACGCGGTTGAGTAACATTGAGTTTTGTTATGTTGGGATCGACGAAGCTTTGTACATAATGAAATCTGGAATAGAAAGTGATGAAACACATACACACGTTGATATAAATTATACAATGTTCTTGGTGCGTTGAGAACCGGTATAACTGCCACTGAGAAAAATGGTTTAGCATTGTTACATTATATGGGATAGTTTTAATAGGGCGATAATAACAATGTCACGATTGTAACCGTACGAAGTCGAACTGTACGTTACTGCGCTCGTGAATAATACGACGAGTCACTGATATCGCGATGAATTAGTAGTATTAATAATAATCCGTTGGTCAATGTGAAATGCCGCGCGAATGATTTTCGTTTGACGTAACGCGATATTGCAACGCGCGATGGTTTTGCGTGTCATTCAAATCACATCGTTTTGATTAATCGTACTTTCATTCACAAAACATTGTGAATGTTTCGTTTCGACGATCATTCCTTTACGATAATACCATAAGAATTACCATTCGCGCAGTCGAGCGAACCTCCACACCAGATCGTATTTTATGCTAATACAAAAGGCTTTCTAACGCACCTTTTTTACGCGACCGTTGTTTGTCGTATACGACGACGTTTGTCCTACTTCGTGCATTTTGGTAAACAGGTTTTACAAAATTATACCACATCAACTTTTTGTTGACGAATGTGTAAGTCATGCCACGAGAAATCGAGGCAATTAAGTGGCTCGCGTGTACGCCGTATTATTGACATTTGTTCAGTGCTCTCTTTCGTACACTTGAAAACAATGACTTATGGCTTATGGTATTTCGTTCGATGAAAGTGCTATTTTTATTTCTTTATGACTTATTTTAGTTAACAGTTGTTACTGTCTCTTTACTTCTGTCCCTGTTTTTTTTTTTTTTTCCCTCAAGTTCTTTTCTTTTCTTTGGTATTACTGGTACAAGGAATTAAATTTCAATTATTTTTCCAGTTGTAATTAGAAGGAAAATGGACATTACTGTTGTCAGGAATGCCAAGAATTTCTAGTGGGAATTGGAATGCAGTACGAACTATAACATTTTGTATAGCAACGATTAATTTAAAAGGATTAAAATTACCATTTCATTTGTTACGATTGTTGCGCAATAAGTCTGTCTGATAACTTATTACGGCAGAGATTATATTTATATTATTATTAAATGAAGTATTCTTATTAATGAAAAAACAAAAAAGAAATATTATGTTTACAGTTAAAACGAAACACTTTATGTAGCTGTGGCACGTAATTATTGTCACGCGTGAGGAAGAAGCTTACGCTCGCGTGTCTAGAAACCAACAGAAGTGTGCAATTGATGAGAGTACTAACTAAGCCAACAGCCAGTAAATTTGATTAAAAAATTCCTCCAACAAATCATCATTATGATATAATAACCGTCATCCGGACGTCTTGTATATTTCGATTTCACGTCACCGTACTTTTCTCGTTTAACCTTTGAAACAATTTTCAATTATTATATTTATCCCATAAACCGCCCGTTGTTGTTGTTGTTGTTGTAAATCAATTTCTTTTCCATATCCATACGACTTCAGTGTTGAAAATACATTTAATAATACATAACATAATCAGGTTTTTCGTTAGAAAATTCATGAAATCAACCAACTTGGAAGCGCTTCGTAAAGTTGCCAACATTTTCTCTCCGCGACTCTTGGAATAGCTTGCAACTTTTTAACGAGCAATTTTTCCAGCGAAAGATAGATCGACATTGCTCCTTACACATTTTCATTCACCATCAAGATCTTTTAATTATTTATCCCAGTTAGGGAAAGTTTTTCACGTTACTGGGGTAATTATGACACATCAACTGAATTTATGACACTTCTGGAACGTCATCTACAGGTTTCGTTAAAATAAAAATTTTTGTAGATTCCATATTAATTCGACAAAGATTTTTCTTTTATAATGATTATCAAAGAAATAATCTTTGTTGATGAACATTGGAAAAAAAATTTTCTTAATGATGAACATTTCTAAATACATTTTTCGGTGTAGATCAATTGATACTAATGACACTGATTGGAGCTTCTTAATTAAATCCACTTTTTCCTATCTGTGAGTCTTAATATAAAATGAATATAAAAAAGTTTTTTCCCCTTAATTGGCATTTTGAAATTAGTCTAGATAATTGAACGTAAATGCATAGGATAAGATCGAGATACCATGTATTAAAGTATAATTTGCATCAAATATAACTTTATCCAGCATTTAGCATGTTTTAAGTAATATATTATAAATAAGTGACAAGCAATTAACTAATAAATATATATTTTGTAATATCAAAGTGCACGAGTAAGTAGAGTTAGGAACTAATATGTACACCTCTCAGCGGCATAACTTGTTTATTTATGTCCGCGCGAAGTAGCTATGAGAAAAAAGGTTTTCCCTTGCTTGTCAATAAGTTTTACGTAAGTATAAGTTGCATGCCAGGATTATAATTATTTCAAGATGATACCTATGTGGAAATGGATATTATATAGAAATCAATTTCACCAGGTGCATTCGTGCGCCTTTTGTGCACTCAGATTTACGTCCCTTTTCATCACACAAAAATTACCATTCATGATTATACGTACGACCATTACGCGTCGTAAATAATTATGGAGTCATTCAAAAATTGTTATTGAACGTACCGACTAATAAATTATTGATACAGTAATTACTGGATTTTTACCGGATTCTGTTCAAGTCTTTTCTTTTTTTTTTTTTTTTGTTTTATATCAACCTGAAAATGACATATTTAGATGTATCATATCATAATTACCCCAGTTTCCAGAACATTATTGTAATACTAAAATTCTAAATGTAAAATTTTCTAGTTTTAAATAAATAAACCAAGAAAAAAAAATGTTAAAATTGAGTTATTTTCCTATAGCTAGTGTAATAAACTTTCATATGAAACCGAAAGTGTTTCGACCATAAAAATACAGCAGCTGGGTATTTAATGTACAATTACAACAAATTTACTATTCCACTACAATAATCTCCGTGTAATGATGGCATTAATATAAACTTAATATTAGTTTGATCTACTAATGTCCATAAATTATCTTCAAAAATGAAACTTCCACATCACATTAGAAAATCGGTGCTTATCGCTCTGCGAAACGATATCGTGAAAGCTGAGAAAATGATTTCCGCAATAGAATAACCATTATATTAGCAACATTCATTAGCAATAATTATCGATAATTTATTAGAAAGGATTACAAGACTGTATCGCTGTCAACGTGATCTACGGATTTAAGATGTTTAATGATTTTCGTGACGCTGTACTTAAAGACTCTAAAGCTTCTGATAAATAACCAGCCAATCATTAAGACAGAAGAATTTGTTTTTTATATGACGACAATGTTATTGCTTGTAATCTAACAGTTTATCCAAATACTAAGAATCTTCTTTTACTTCAAAATCTACATTGTAAAAGTAACTAATTGTACAGAATCAGCTAAAAATCTACTAAAAATTCGATTGAACCTCTCAGAAAATATTTCAATTCTGATTTTGTTATTAATTGCTTTAAGATTTTATGGAAATGTTTAATGAAAATTAAAAAATGAAAGCGATTTTTAAAATCTATTTTGAAACCGTATTATAAAACGTATGAAACATAATATTCCAAACGAAAACGTCTTTCGGGTTCCTGGAAATAATCGAAATGGACAATATCATTACCATATCATTTGCTTTTTATTCCTTCGAAAATGACATAAAAATGTATTATTTATATTTTGCTGGAGCGTTAATGACAGAAAGATGTATCACAATACTCGTTAGATACATTATAATTGGTTGCTGATACAACGGACTCATTGTCTATTCGCATAAAAACAGTTTATTCCAACGTCTGAATGATTAAAAGGCTTCCCCTATGGTGGCTCTTTTAAAAAAAAAGAACGTGTATCTTAAAACCACACGCTGACTTCAAATCTGACGTATGTTCGATAAGATACGTCAAAATGAAATAAGTGAATGAATTTCTTCCGAAAATTTAAAGTCACAACTGTTTTATAGTTTTTCAAAGAACAGGAGATGAAATAGAAATTTGTCATCGCTTTCGGTTTCAACATTTTTTAGGACAGAGAAATACCGCTCTGATAATCCAAAAGATCAAAAGATCCTTTGAGAATAAAATAATTTTCACATCGTATAGAAAAAAAAAAAAAAGGAAAAAAGAAATACAGAAGTCCTATTTCTGTATCCGGATACAGTCCCACCGCACTGAAATATATATATATAAAATATCTTGCGACAGCTTTTGTGCTTAGTCTAAAACGAAATAAATAAAACTGATTAGTAATGCATGACATTATGTTTCGAGTCGGTATCTCGTTGCGGTGATCGGTGGTGCGCGCTCTCGGTCTCTCGCGTGGTACGGGCCCCGGCGCGACAACGCGGTGACATTTATTGCCTCGCGTTGTCCGTCGCGAGTGGAAAATGAGACGCGAGCCCGCGATAGTCATCGCATCTGCTCTCGCGTGGGCTCACCACGTAGCTCGCGGCGCTGCTGCCCGCATCCCAGATTCATAATATCCGATATCCCAGATGTCGAGCGCGCGCGGCTATCCGCCGATCGTGTTTAGATTTCTCGCTTGGCAACGAGTAATTGGATCGCGCGCCGGCGAAAAGGAAAAACTAGGACGGCCGTCGGCCCGATATCGGCCGGCGAATAATTCACTCCGCTCGGTGCCGAGGGAAAGTCGAAAACACGGCCCAAACGAAGCCGAGATAGAAAACCAAACTTGGTTTTACTTGGTCAAGTCTAGGTCCAGTCTCGGGTTCTTGTACGGCAAGGTGTTCCTTGCGGTCAGACCGGAGAAAGAAGGTGAGAGTCGGGAAACCGCAGCGAACGGCTAAGCTGTCATTTTTGCTCGCTCTCTCGAGGCTCCCCGAGACCCTCTCAAGGTCCCCCGAGTAAGGGCCACTCTTGACCTCATCACTTATGCGAACCAACGCTTCGCCTCTCCGCTCGGAAAACTTATTATTTTTATATTGCAATCATTTTAATTCACCATAAATGCATAATATTCTTTTACCAATAATTCATTTTAAAAGGTAAATGAAACTACGGAGCTGAAACTAACAGCAAATAGCCAGCAGCAAATTCAACAAAAAACTATGTACAAAAACATTTGGCAAATAAAGATAATCATTGGGCAAATGAAAAAAAGTGTCACACTAGTATTTGCCCAATCGTTATTTTCATTTGCCCAATACTATTATTTGTAAGAAAAAATAGTTTTTGTATTTGCTGCTGAGCTATTTACTGCTAGTTTCAGCTTCATAATGAAACTAATCTACACTCTACTTTTATTAGAGTCATCAAATATTCCTTAGAACGACTTTTCTTTAAGCACCCCGATAATTCATTAATCCAACATTTTAACCCACTCAAACCAATTATAAAACTGACTTAATAATTACTAATAAACAATACATTATTAGGCAAACAATTTTTAATTAATCATTATCCAAAGCGCGGCGCTCCTAATAAGGAACACTTTCTAACGAAGTGTATTATATATTTTTCGTTATTATTATTAATTGCGAGATTAGAACATTAAAGATTTAATATCATGAAGCAGACAATCTTTGGCGCTCGCGTTGAAAAGATTGCATTGAGAGAGGATACTTTAGGAGTAATTATATTCGTAGTTATTTAACTAATTCTGTCGAAGTGCAAAAACTTGCCTAAACAATTAACTTCTCATAACTGAACGCGGATGATAGTGGAATGAGGGGAAAATTAAATTTCCATCTCTTCATTAAGAAAAAAATAAGAAGAAACATAAGTAATAAATTTGCTTAGGATTCATTTGATGAATATTTATGTTGCGTATAAACCATAACCAAAGTTATATAATGCCGTTTAGTTTCATTGTTTCTCCATTATATCAAAGAAATCAGAAAAAAACAAAACAAAAGCAGAAGACGAAATTTAAGAAATTTCAATAGCAAATCAAATGTACTATTTGTCAGAGATTCAATAATACACTAAACTGAAATTAATGAACGGTAATGCAAATTGAATTATTATAGGTGGCTTTTCTGCGGAGCGTGACCTGCAACCGACATAAATCACATTGTGTTAACAATGTAAACGCCCGTGATTTATTTCAACATCTTAACACCATTAGCTTTGGAAAAAAAAAAAAAAAAAAAAACAAAAGCCAGGCATTTGAACTTGAAGCAGTGCGATATCGAGTGTCAAACGACTGTCATCAATCTGCGGAAAAACCTGCAAGTACAATTGGTGTATGACAAATGCAACGTCACTGCAGACAGTTTGCAAATTGCTCGCGACTTTGTAATTCGAATGGAACATGCTTTGGAGCTTAACCTTTTGCTAAGGGAAAGCGCGCGAACAATATTCAAGTGATTTGTCTCGAGGATTAGATGTTTTAAATCATTTTCCACAGTCGTTCCAAAATCAGAGCCAAACTTTTCAACTTAAAGAAATTGCGAAAAATTCTAATCAAGATTTTCTTCGTTGAATAAGTATTTGCATAATAATTGTTAATTAGAACCAACGTGACAACTTCCTCGACACGTACATTAACGTTTAAAGAATGAAATTTTTTCAAGACATTTGTTATTAATTGTATAACAACTATCATAAGCTTATTAACATAACTGCCCATAAAGATACAAGTTATCTGCGGAATCGAATTTCAAAATTTCATGAGGTCAAATACTTTCTCGTATAATGTTACTGTAAAAAAGTACGTATCGAATGTTTGCCAACCTGTCATTGCGAGTAACTGACATTACGACGTATAGAGTTCCAACGACTTATTAGTTTCAAATCTGTGCCTATGCGCGCTTGTCTAATCCAGCAGGTTTAGCTCTTTTTTCAACGTAGGATTTCTTTTTTTTTTTTTTTTTACCGCCACAGTCGTAGGTACACTATAAGATAAGCAAACTTAGCATTAACTGAAATATCCCGACTGGTTTGCGCGCGTAATAACGTTAATAGAAAGTTGAAAATTATATCATCGCGATAAAAAATCACACCGCAATTATATTTAACGCCGATTTCAGGGGACACCCTGAAATTTCCTTATCGCTAAAATAAACGTTCGCGTCCAACCGCGTTACTTTTAGTCGCGAAAAGTTCAGCATTCGAAATTTACGATCATAGATTTTTTGATGAAAAATCTATTGCATAGATAGTTTCCAAAACTTGATTCCAAAATTGCACCATCATCAAGAGAACGTTTGGATTAAAGTATTCCTAAAAGTGTCTTGTATTCTTGAAAAATAATGAAAAGAGAAAAAGTATAAGAAGAAGAAACAATGGAGCATCATCAATTTGCTTCGGATTCCCAAGGCCCCTTTAACCATATCCTCTCAACCCATTCCGTTACCGAGAATTTCCAAGCGGATTCCCGAAACATTAACACAATTTCTTTTCCATTTAATCTATCTCTAGTCGAGAGCAAAATCGTGGGAGACGTAGTTCCTCATACGTCACAGTTGCTCGTCAGACCGTGAATTACATTCTAAGCACGACGACCGAGGAAAAGGATTTTTCGAGCTTATGCAATATGCTCGATTGTCCGCAACAAGCCTACCGGAATGAACGAAATCGCGGACCGTACGATGAACGGTTCCGACATTCCTCAGCCGATGAATCAGTCCCGGGCATCGTCGCCGACCGCTCGTCCCGGTGATGCCCCGCTGCTAGTTGCGCCTTGCCCGGTCAAGGCCTTTCGTTCATCCGTCTTTGCCCACTTCTCCTCACCGCTCACCTCTTCCCATCGCCCTCCTCTGCGCTCACCTTATCATTCTTTCTCTCTTTCTCTCACCTCCACGAAGCTATGACGTCAATTCGACGTCAAACTGTACTACACGAATGTTTTATTCGAGTGTTCTATGTACAGAAAAAGAGAACAGTAAATTTTATATATCGTATACATTATTTATTCAGAAATATGTAAATTTATTTCAGGTCTCTTTAATAATTCTTTAAATTTCAGAAGAGAGTTTTATTTACTTAAAAACTATTTTCTTTGTTGTAATTTCTGTTTGAGCACAAATGTGCCTTCCTTTGAGTTACTTTAATTCACATATATATATATTTTTACAATGAACAAAGTAAATATAATTTATGGTAGATTTTTCTATGTGCGCATAAAATGCCTGGCAAATTGCGAAGCATTACCCTCGATGCACGTAGCGCATAAAAATCCATAAAGCAGATGCACTTCTGCTTAAACTTTCGAATCACGCGAAATCCCGATGAATTATAACATTAAAATAATTGCGGCGAACGCGATGCCGTGTTTACGTGCAAAACCCAATTTCCACGTCTCGGCGACGTCAGAGAGCGTTCCTGCGGATTCGACCTTCTCTTTCTCCTTATCTGCTGTCCGTTCCCCAGCCGAACCCCCCTCGTTTAATTACAATACTCGAGCCGAGTTAAAGCGCTCATGTCTCCGTCACGGAAAAACTCTTGTATCATTTCACTCATTAGTGAGCATTATTCTGACGTCGACGTAACATCTGTTGGCATCGTGGATGATGCATGAATTATGTATTCATATGTAGGTCAGCGCTCGCTTAAAGATGTTTGACGTCGTAACAGACGGCCGCAACTTCGTGCCGATCGTTCGTTCCTTCGTTCGTCCCGAGAAATATCGTGTGCCTGTTGGAGTAAACAAATTCATTCGGACGTAATGACGCGAGGGTGATTCATGTATTATTAATATTTGAGAATCGCAATTTCGTTACGTCCAAAGCAGAGTTTAATCATCGATCGAGAGAGTTTAATCATCGTTTTTGGATTATAGATATGTTATATAGTGTAACAATTATTGTTCATCATTTAAATATTAAGATATTTTATGTTGTGGATCGACTGGTTTATTGAGAAATGGCCAAAAGGACATTATTGATGCCTTCGTCCTTCGGATGCAATTATCAATTTCTGCTGGATAAATTTTCAAATGTTACTTTTTTTATCTAGATGTTCAAGATTCAAAGAAAAAAGATCTTCAATGTTAATTTTAAATGTATTACATTGAAGCTCCAACCTTCATGAAATTAAAGACTTTACAAAGGTGCAATAAAGATTATTATGCAATTGTAAATTATTGCGTATTATGAATAATAAATTCCATTACATACGCTCTTCCAAAAGGAGGAAATTGTATGAGGAAAGATTAAAGTAATGCTGCCTTTGTCGATCCTTTTCTATTCCAAAATGAATGAAATTACGTGAGAAATGGATTTTTTGAAATTTCTAAAAATTCCTATAATTCAATTACATAAGAAATTCATTAAAATAAGTAACGAGCCAGTATCGATATATATATTGATCTAATTATTCTATACAAATTATCTTAAATTCGCATTATGCTGTGTATAGATATTTATGTTTATTATCCACATATATTTCTCAACCCAGGCAAGCCGATCTTGCAACTGGGTTAAGTGGACTTGCATCATCTATGCTCTGAACTTTTCGTTCGCATAAATCATAGACTCCATCGGGGCATAATAAATAGTGAAGGGGTCAAATGAGGCAGCTAATTACGCACACGTGGTCCTTTTCTCTCATCTTTTATTCCTTCGACGGTTCTTCGCTAAATCTTTGACGAATTCCTTCGGCTCGCAATACTGAACCAGGACAATTTTTGCGAATTTTTCATGAACCATATTATCGAGGTTCGTAAGAAATGAAAATAATATTTCGTTTTGATCGATCAGAAGAAATGGGCGTTCGTGAGGTCTTCATTGAAAATTTCCGTTGAATTCAAAGTCATGTTTTATTATGACGCCCAATTTCGCAATGTCGACGATACTGTTATTATTGCAATTTCCCTCTCCTGGAACTGTCTTTTTTTTTTTTCACGTCGTCGACACACAGCTTTGTTAGCTCCGAGGGAAGTCATTAAATTATGTAACGACACACGGCACTTCCTGCTTGTATGCTTGTGTGGAAAATCAGATTTGAAAAAGAAAAAAAAAAAAAAAAAAAACTGCATCGTGTAATTACCGAGCGTGTCATCCTTACATGACACCTGTCGGAAGCTACTTTTAATAACTTCAAATTTTGCAAAGATCTTATATGTATGAGTTTATACTTATTACGCATTCGCGTTATTTATTATATAAATCAATTGTGATTTACGTTAAGGCTCAACGTCAAAGCATCAGGGATTTAAGGCAATTATAAAGCCTGTAATGAATGTAATTGGACGAAAATGATTCCTTCTTAACGCACGTGAGGAATTGCAATTATTTGAAATATTAATCATTCACGAATTTGATGCGCGGAGAAAGTACGGATTATATGATATTATACTAAATGGATGCGATTCGAATTTTTTTTTCAGGAGAAAATAAATGTTGATCTGTAATTGCAGATCGTTGTGTCAGTCAGTCTTTTGTGATATTCTTTATCTGCGTGAAAAAAATTGACAAATTTTTACATCAGTTCTGATATTGCAATTTTGTCTACGCAAAACGATGTGTTGAAAAAATCTTGCGACCAATATTTTTAATCGCCATTCAAAACGGATCTTTTATTTAGTTCTGTTTGAATAAAAATTTGAAGGGTTGCAATAATTTGATTGGAAGACAATGGTAACGCGACATGGATGTACAAAATGAAATGGGTTAAATGAAATTGCACAACGCATAAGCGTCGGTTGAAAATCGGCTGCAGAATGTTTAGCCCCATTTTCCCGAGAAATCAAAACGGCATAAAACGTAAGCGTTGCGACATCTAATCACGTCTAGAAGCTGAGCTTTGAATACATAATTTGACGAACACAAAACTAATGTCGTCGATTGGGAAAAGGTGATTGAAATGTCATGACGTAACGAGAAAGCAGCGAGGATTAAATGATGTTCTAATTAAAGTTTAATGAAGAGGTATAAGGCCGCGGCTGTTGGTTGGCGCGGTTGCCGAGGCTAACGATGCGTTATTAGGCTGCGCGCGGAATTTCTCCCACGTGTCGCCGGGAAACTCCATTTAAATCTCACGTGCGCGGATTGCGATTAGTTTTCCCGAGTTCTTTTGTCCCTTTCTCTCGGCGCGTTCCTTTCCCGGCGCCGCCAGAGGCCTTCCCAGTGAAAACGAGATCAGACGTCACCTCGGGCGACTTCGTCACCGAGTGACTTCTTCATACAACCAAGACGAGAGACGAGACGAGGCTCAAGCCTTTGCATTTAAAACTCATTATTTATTTTAATTGACTGCAAGAGGCTCCTTACGCTGTCCCATAAATACGATGCCTTTCCATCAACATCAAGCCGTAACAATGCCTCCAAAGACATCGATATCAACCGTCATCTCGACGACTACCGATTTTTTTTTTTTTTTTCTTTCTTTCTGCCTTTCTTTCTTTTTTAACTCGCCTTTGTTAATGGATTATTAGCAATCCTCGGGTTCAAGCGACATGTCGTTCAATGAACAATGCAAAAAAATTTTTAATAACAACTTTTATCAACTGCATTTGCAAAAATGATTGGAATCGAATAATCGAAAATGACTGTCTGATTGATTCTTAACTATAAAATAAACAATAAACTAATGATAATAATCTAAAAAGTTTCATAAACAACCTAGATCGTTATTTTAATAATCTACCTTTCTCTGAATAAAGAACTTTATTTTAAACCGCAGATAATAATTTGTGCAATAATCATTTTTATAGATCCATAATTTTTATACGAGCACAACATTCCGTCCTTGTCAAATTAAAGTCAGAACTGTGCCATTTTTTTTTTTAAATAAGTTCTTTATAAAGATAAGAGTTGAGGAAAAAGTGGTATGTAAATTTGATTAGTTTCAGAAGATAGCTTTTTGTGGGCGCAATGATGTCGTTTAAGCTAATATGTATGATTGAGTTTTTTGCGTTCTGTTTATCGTTGATTGACTGCGTTGCTTTTTTGTAATTTTTATTTAATTATGATGAAAAAATTCTCTTGCAACTGATTTCGTGATTTGGTCATTATTGATGTGTATTAAGTGAGTAATTTTAATGATACAAGATTGCGCTTTTTTTTAATGCAAATTATTATTTTCTTTTATAATTGACGTGTATTATTATTGACTCAGTTTTTTGTTTGTTTGATTGACCGCAAGATGTAATTTATTGAAATATTTCAAACAAAGATTTTGCGATTACTGTAAAATTTAGATATATCATTATACAAATTATAAAATATTCGAAAATTGAATTTTGAAGACTCATATTTAATGATAAAAATAAATACAAAAAATTGATAGTTTTTATTAATGAATAAAAAATCTTACATTGATAACATTTGTTTGACACTAATGAAATAATGAATTAAAAATCCTTTCGACGAGATAACAAAGTATACTTTCAAATGAGACGATACTTTTTCGTCACGTCCCCTTGCCATTAATGAGGAAAATAAAAATTCCATAAGCTGATCCTTATAAAGACATTTATATGACTTGATTAATTGCAAAAAAAAAACTTGTGTTAAACACTGAACTGAGCAATTCTTGTCCTAAAATTAAATCCTGAATTCCTTAGTTATTTCGTGCAATCGTGTGTCATAAAAAATTAAAGTCCCTTATAAACGAATTCCAACAGTGAAAAAACACGAAATAACCCAAATATTAAAGAGAACAAAATATGAAATTGTCGATAAAAATTTTTTAACACGAACATTTCTAGTAAATTAATTCCATTTCACAAAACCCTTTGTAACGCAATTATTGAAACTAAAAAAATTCAATGTAAAAATTTCATTGCTTTCTAAACGATAACACTTGTTGTTAAACAAATTAGATTTTTAGCTAGCTATGATTGCAAAAGAGAATTTACCGATTATGAAACGCATATTTTATGACTTTTATTTTCACGAATAAAATAAAAAGTGAAATATGTAAAAAGTTATCATTGAAATAGAGGAACAATTTAATCATGTAAAAAGGATTTGCCGTTTTATTAATTTATAAATTGCATCTGTAAGTTTGTTTAATGCAGCGTTTTGTAATTTATACAATTCAATATTCTTCCATCAATGTTTATTTGAAAGTAGCACATTGAAATTCAAATCCAGTGGTTTTCAAGTAAAATCTCGTTTTGTGATTATCTTAATTTCCTTGAAACCACTTTAGATGTTTATTGTTAATGATGTAATTATACATTTAAATTCCCCGTGCTTTACACTTACAAGAATATACAATTGCGACAACAATCTGAATCGTAAAACTTAACGATCGTTATATGTATGAAAAATTTCCGTAATAGAAAAATTATTTATTAAAATTGTAATCAAAATTTTTCTTAAACTCATCACAATGACTCTTTGATATCAAGAAGATTTTTTATTCTTTTTTCTTTTTTGTTTCCTTCATTTACAAAAAGTCTACGGGACTTCACAAAATTTTTTTAATAGCGAGATAAATACAAATTTTTTATATCTCAAGTTATTTATAATTTAACAAATCTTAACAGTTACGTTTTGACCCGAAACCATTTATAAAACTTTTTAGTTCAACTATTGTAAATCATTTGAAAAAGTTTATCTAATAAAACTATAATATAAAACAAATGAAAAAAAAAAAAAAAAAAAAAAAAAAAATTT
>JABFQA010001374.1:0-13983 GCA_022817065.1 Probaryconus sp. ZL-2020 | reverse complement strand
TTTTTTTTTTTTCATCTATTTCGAAACAACGATTCGTTAATAATTTTCCCTCGCACGCAATGTCGAGCGTGAAAGAGTTTACTTTTCTTCCAGCTCTCGGTTGGAAGTGCTGGCGTCGAGCTCTCTTCCGCTTGCTGGGTTTTCGTCACCGTTTCTTATAAAATGTTCCAGACAGTTTAACTTCGTTTTTCTTGGAAAGCAAAAGAAAATCGTTAACGCCGATGGAAAAGATACATAGTTTTCTTTCGTCATTTACATTTCCTATTTCATTTCGTGTTTCAAACTCAAAGGGCATTAATTAAACTTTTCCCCAGAAATCACGTGATCGTGAAAAAGCGTTTTATCTTCGCGAGAAAATGAATTCCGGAAGAGCGCGTCGATTCGTCCGTCGCGAGAACGTCGCACAATAGGAATGTCAACGAGTATAGTCTTACAGGTAAACGGTTAGCTGGCGCACAAGTGGTCCCAATAAGATAAGTCGCGACGCATTGCCGTGTTCGTTTGTGTCTGCATCGGCAGAAAAAGTGGGCCGGACACGTTTGTACTAAGAGCACCCGTGACTCGCGTTGGGAAAGGCACGAGATCGCGAAATCGTACCGCGAATAAATCGAATCGTTCGATCGGTATTGGCGCTCGCTGAAACTCCTGCCTTTTTTTCTCTGAGCTACGTGCCAACATCATCGAGATCGGTTATTCCACCTGAATGACACGTTATTCCTTGAGATCGTTTAACGCACGAACCAACATTAGACGTATCAAAATCGGTTGCAAATCGTCGATTGTTATTTCAGATAGAGGATGGCACTCACGAGCAGACGTAATAACAGCTTTCTAAAGCGAGTTATCGCTGCTGCGTTTTGTCCTCTTTAACTTGAAATTTTTTTTGTCGCTTTTTGTTGTTGCAAAAAGTTTTATACTTAACGGAATTCATTCAAAGTTAATTTTACTATGATGGTTAAGTTGGCAGTGGATTCGACAACAGAAGTTTCAAAAATTATTAATTTCAAAATTGAGAAAACTCAAATTTTGATTGAACAAACTTCAATAAGGATTTCTATATCGAATTTTGAGTTTGTTCACTTTTTAAATTAATTGAAAATGTATTTTTTCCTGTTTTCTATTGGCTCATTTTCTGCCGGATTAACCTTCATATTTTGCCGAAAGAATAAAAGAAATTAGAATTTAATCAAAAGTTACTATTGTCAACTATTTAATAATTTCACTGTCGAGTTCAGTTGTAAGCAAAATTTATCATGCTAATTCGAATCAATTAAACAGAGTAACATCTGCTAAAACTATTCTTTGGGAAATATTATCGCCCCTTTTAAGTGTAGACACTAGGTGCACAACAAAGCAATCTACTTCTATCCAGATCAGAAATTTCATTACGCAAGTACGTCCTCGGTGCATTGCGTTTTGATTTGACGCGGCAGTGAAATCTCCAGAGAGACAGAGGTAATCTCTTTTCGCGAGAAACAGGAAGATCAAAGGGAATCTGGAAAGCAAACTCCTCTGAGTGCGTCTGCTTTGTAATGCTTTTGAGTGGCTGCTTACAGCCATCGCGAAACGGAAACGTCCATCTAGATTTTCTCAAAGAATCGATAGATCAAATGGTTCGAACTCAATGAACATAAAAATAGAGTATTCTTAAATCATTTAATATTTTTTATTAAATGATGAAGAAACATGAAATCTCGCAAGGATTAATTTTTATTTTTTTACCATTGTACACCATTTACAATTGTTTTTTCTCACGAAGGAATGTTCGTCTTCTTTGACCAATTTGATGTCTTTTGGCAACTCGGTCATCAATTAGACTCCGAGGAGAATTCGCGAGCGAAAGAAATACGACGAGATGTGTAAAGGATAGGACGAAAAAAAAAAATGCGGAAAGAAGGGCCGAGAGAAAACCAGAGTTTTCGGAGCGCTCGTGAAAGCGAGGAGAGGCGCCTTTGTACGTCATTCAAACGAAAGCTTGCGCAAATTTATCGCGCAAAAAAATTGCACAATCGATAAGCATCATTGATGGTTACATGGTGCGGTTTCTGTTAAAATCGCGTTATAATTGTTGCTTACGTAAGGCGTTGCTTTTGTTCTCACACTTTGGTCGGGTTATTATTTCGATTTGGAATTTCACGAGCGAGGAAGATATCGATTGCATTATTCCTCATTCCGATCAATTTCATCACAATACAATGGTTTAATATCACTCGATATAATTACATCATTATGTAGACAAATGATTAACTAAATATTTTTCCTCATATAAATTATGTACCTGCCAACAAATTAGATATTACTGATTACAAAGAAAGATACTAATTTTTTGATTAGGGAAAGTATATTGCCACAGTACCAACAAAGTTAGGAATTTTTATGAAATCTTTTTTCTTTGTGTAAAGTTTGGAATGAAATCATTTTGAAAATTACGTGAAATAATTCAGCAAGGAAAATTAATTTACTCGTGGTTGGTTTCTTTCGAGGTGTAAAATGGATCACTCGAGTTCGCAAAATCAAAAGCGACATAGATCATCTACGCAGCGAATACGCTCGGCACAATGTATGGCTTATCGAAAAGAGCTATCTTCTTCGTCGATGGTTGGACGTGTACCGCTTTGGCACTGGTAATGGTCGGACGCCAGCTGCCGGCCACGATGGGTAACGTGTAATCCTGGGTGGTCCCGCTTCTCGGAGATATACAACGCATCAAGACGATTACACTCGCGGCGTTATATTCATAACGTATCCGCGGCTCGCAGAAAATAATACGCCGAGTGATCCATTATATATCCCCGGGCCAAGTCTGCCCACAATTCGAGATACAGATAAAAGACCTTTCCCATAAAAGTGTCGACGGAAATTAAACAGGAAGAACGGGAATTAATGGCAATTTGCTTGATTCAATAAAGGTTACGACTCATCTCTCAATATGAAAATCATTTGTTCAGGAATTTGCGATTTTGAAACAAACCTACAGACTGGAGTTTGTTGAGTTTTTTTTTTTTTTTTTCTGTGAATATCTACGTCTAATTCGATTATCGATGATTTTAGTTTGACTGATTTGAACTTACGCGACGAATCACAGATTGTGCATTATGCATATTAATTTTGGATATCTTGACAGATTAATTGACACGTCCGATACACATCGTTGAAGAAAGAAACGCAAAAAGCGACGCGCGTTCTGCGGTGTCAGTAATAGATCATGGCTTACTGTGTTTATCTTAATACTAGTTATTTTGTATTCAACCGTGACACAGGCTGTAATATCGCTATCAATTTTTAAATCTAATCTGGTTTGTTTCAGGAAGGTTTCTTTATGGTCATAAGATTTTTAGTCAAAGAGGAATTTTCAGGTTAATATAATACCAGGATATTATTTTGTAACCAAAGATCATATAAATTTTACGCAAAAGAAAAATCGAAAACAGGATGGTCAGAAGGTTTTTCAAAAATCATTTGTAAATACAATAAATTTGAAGAAGTAACAATAATGTCCGATGAAGAAGTTAGCTTCTATCTAAGACAATAAAGGTCAGGTGTCTTTGTGAACGCATCCACACGCATCACCCTTGCACTTGACCTAGAGCGTATAGTTGGTTGGTCGCTTTCCTCTGGCTTGTCACGGCACTAGAAGTATCACAAAGTGCAGCCCCTGCCCTTTAGCCATGTTGCCCGTCACGTTGCTGTCAATGGCAGGAAGCGCACAATATGATTATAATAAAGCGGTATGTAAATCGTGTCTTGGGAAGCAGTATATTTAGAGGTCAGGAGGGCACAATGACTAAGCTCCGAGAAGAATTAGAGACTAAAACAATCACTCGATCATAGGCAACTTTTGAAGTTGGGATATAAATTTGTTTCCGTGTAAAAATCATGAGAAACTTCAATGAAATCGAATTAGATATGAAAAAATTAATAGATACAATTTTGGCTACCTGTTTAAGTGATTTAAAATTATCAGATGGTTAATATTGATAAAGCACACCTGTTCCATCAAGATCTGACAAATTTTAATAAGTCACTGATTTAGTGGATAGGTATTTTGAGTTTCGACAAGTCAGATCATTAATCTTAACTCGACACCTATAACAATAAACGTGATTATGACGTGAACTATCAAATAAAATTAGACATTGAAACTCACAAAATGGGAATTGACAATATAATGACAGCTTCCTAGATCGGAGATTAGATATCTCGAAGGGATTAATGGCACAGTGACCCTGATTGAAATGAGGTAGCTCTGGGTTACGAAGAAAGTTGGCAATTGCCGTTGGAGCTTCATTCAATGCGTCTTCTGAAATGTAGATACTGCAATTTTATTCCAGTTATTAATGAATTTGATCCCTGGGAAATCTGGATCGAGATCTTGATCGAGATCGCGTGATTAGGGGAGTGGTGAAGTAACTTTGCTTATCTTTGGTTAATTTGATGGTTCAGGGATTTCGGCCGTGAATCAGTTAGGAAGACCTTAACGTCTATGATATTCGAACGGACATTCTGGTTTATCAGGTGCAATTCAATAAGCTTTTAAGAGAATGTATTTCATTGCAACTGAGATCGCCAGATTCCCAGGATTAGATTGCTATCGTGGCTTTATACTCAGTCGAGTTTACAGATGAATTGGTGTGTAATGAATATCTAGGAAGTCTTGATTCAATCTAAGGAAATGGAAGATACAATAAAAATTTTGATAGTTAATCGATTCAGATAAACATTTAAGTTTTAATCCCATTCGAAATCGATTCAGTCCTAATTCTGGACGATGATTCTACTTTACTACTTTGTTGCGTTAAAAATAATGAATTTTATTTAAAGCGAAATTCTTTCTCGGCGATTGCTCAGCAATATGGAAACCGTCGGATGACAATCCTGAACGTCTCGTAGTACATCCTCATAAAATTCAATATCATCGGTAATATTTGTCGGTCGCTTATGACTGTGGAATCGAGCACTATCCGCCAGCATAAATTGCGCCGAGACCGAACGTGACGCGAGAGGTCCTGATCTCTTCTCGTCAGAGACGGTTCTCGGGTCGGACCTTGTAAATACCAATAACGACGGTCAGTATCTTTTCTACTATAAAGTGTGCTGTGGGAAAGGCGAGAGATGACTTTCGCGGCTGACAAAAAGGCAGCGCACCACTGGCTACGAGATGCACACAACACGAGATCGTTCTGATAGATGCCTCCTGTCATGTTTGACACGATTGACGACGGTTCGAGTTATAAGGCGCGAGGGGGGGCACGAGGAGGAAGGAAATTGGTGCGATTGTTTCGTCAGGCCTTCGCGATTCGTTGGCCCGAGTTATTGGGTCAGTGCCGTTCGGCTTTTAGGATCGCAACGAAGATAAATAATTGCGATGGAATTATGATGAATGGAGGATACACGTGACGACAGGGACGCATTATAATGCGATGGTAATTGTACCTTTTTTGCGCAAAACGTGAGGCCACCTTTTTTCTTTTTCTTTTTTTCGAATAAAAGAAGATGACGAACGATTTATCTTGACGTGGAGAGTCGGTCGACAAAAGTTAGGGACAAGAAACTGCAGGGACTCTTTACAGTTACATTTCACTTGGACCCTAATTTGAAAATAAAATTGATGATCATTGTTTCAAGGCCTCGCTCCCAATTCTCGTCCTCACTTTTTTGCATTTTGGGTCATTTCCTGACGTTCGAAGATCTTACGGTCTGATTTCGAAGTTGATTTCGTTGCTCAATATTTGGTATACTATTGGATGTACGTATTCAGAGCTATCGGACAAATTAAGATACGCAATATCTTAAGTGGCGATTTCGAAATCGAAATATCCAGCTGTCCAAGTGATTGCTGCTAATTATAATTTTGTTACATCTGCGTATCTGTGCATAATTCTCTTGATAATTACCAGCGCGTGCATTATTGACCGGGAGTCGTTTCTTCTTTTTTTTTTTTTTTTTTCTTTTCCTTTCAGTCGACGTGTCTGTCAGCGGACATATCTGCTACGAGATATCATTATTACGATCATTTCTCCTTCAATCGCTTGTGGCAAGTCAAGTCGAAAGTCAATTTTCCATCCTCTCGCGTGTTCAATAGAAAGGTGAAGAATCTATATCGAGATCTACCAAGGTGCGACCATTATTTATCTCATAGAAAAAAGTGATAAATGACCAGATATTATCGTTTCGTGTTTATAAATCTGGAGGAAATGGAGACATATTGGTGAAGTAATATCTCAAGCGATCTTCGAAGCACACGCATTTAAATTAATTATCATAATCAATACTCGGTTGTCATCTTCATTTGTCATGATAAATAAATAATTTATGGTATCGCGTTGAAAAAAATTTACTTGTAAATTATTTTCTCAGAAAATTTTCTCTTTTTAAACTCCTTGACTTATGTCGAAGAAATGGTCTTAAAATCTTCGAACATTTTTGAGCATTGATTTGTGATGCAAAAATTTTTGCGGCGTCTCAAATATTGTCTTTGCGAAGTTATAAATTGTTTCCTTGGCAAGAATTTTCTCTTCGAAGGGTTTTAATGAGATGTACTTTTGTGCAATCGGCAATGAATTACCGGGGTTCAGGTTAATTCATTGGATATAATTAAGGACCATTAGTCTGGATGGCTTATCAAAAGAAGTGAGGAAAGTAACGAAGGGAAAAAAAAAATTGCCCAAGTGCATCGTCTCAACCTGAATCAAGGGACTTATTCGGAAGCCTTTCTCTTGCGAGCAAAATGCGCGAATCATGAAACACGAAAACCCCGAAGCGTCACGAGATTCATCCTTATTATACCGATCATTAATCCATGGCGGTTTCTCCGTTGCGACTTCCGGTAGGATCACTCTCACACAAGCCGTATCATCGCACTGAATCTCCATCCTTTCGATTTTGTTAGGTGATTTCAATTTTACTACATAATTATTGTGCTTCGTACTAACGGAATATTGGGCTTTTTTTTTTTTTGCCTCCTCCTCTTTCTTTATTTAAAGTCGAGATTAAAACGGTGTGTTATGGACAAACGAGGGAAAAGTTGCCAGAGCTGTAAAGCACGTCCTCGGGCGAGAGGAACTTTCAGGAAAAATCATCGAATGCTGAATTAAAATTGTTAAATAATAATAGTGAACCCGACAGTTTCTAGTTTGCCATTTTTCAGATGCACGATTTCCTGAAAAATGCATTCTCCCATGCTTCCGATTGCAAATTCTGTTTTCGACGAATTTCTTCCTTTCGACAAAACTTCAGAAACAAAAATAAATCAGTCGTATTAATTCACTCAAAAAAAAAGAAAAAAGAAAAAAAATGAACCGGGTAAAAAAGTTACGTAAACGTTATAAGATCGAGTGATATTCGATGATTCAGAAGAAAAAAGTGCGATTTCCCTCGGTAATGTTGTGTTTCACGCCCGTCGAAGGTTATTAGTGTATTTCGTCGTCCGCGGGAGAGATTTCTACCGGTCGGACTCTCGATCGGCTTGCGGTTGGCCTCTCCTGTAACCTTAGCCTCGGCGCAGTCTGGCGCGTGTATGTCTTCATCGTGTGCGCGGACGGTGCAAAATGCTTTTGTAAACTTCAGGTAAGAGAGCGACTTTGACGCACCGGTGAAAACGAAGCTGACGGTAACCGCGACGAGCGGTGGTGATTTCTCGTACACGCGTCGTCAAAAATATCAAAGACCCGGTGCCTTGAACTCTCACGTGTAAACATTGAATAGCCGGCTTCCGAGCTCTTGTTGATTTTTTGCAGCTGCTTAACAAGTGCTCTAGTAATGTAAATTTTTCTTTCGCAAAATTTTGCAAAACATTTAAATTCTTTTCTAAAAATTACTAACTTTGTTGCTATCGTTGCAACATACTTTTTCCAAATCAAATATTACTATCTTACATTGCAAAAAAATAATAATTTCTCATATGTACCTGCCAACAAAATTTTAAAATTAAAAAGATACTATAATTTTGTGATAAGGGAAAGTATATTGCCACAGTACCAACAAAGTTAGTAATTTTTATGAAACTTTTTTTCCGTTCGTAATTGTACCATCTTCCTTCAGCTGAAGATACAAAGTCTGTACGTCTCAATAAAATAGGCATCGATGCTGTTAAGTTATTTAGATAGTAGTATTTGAACGCATCTTGTATCTTGGTGTGCAAACAAATATCCAGTCGATTCGTCGAGTGTATATATAATGGTTGACGATAGCATCTGGTTCGTAAAGCGTAAGACGCATCTGGGTTGCGCCATGGATCGCGATAAAGATGAAAAGCATCACTCGCAGGTTCGACGAAGGATATCACTAGTAAAGGCGTCCTGGCTTGGTCGCTCTTTGAGCGTGGCACGTGCTGCAGGGTTCGGGTGTGGTCGTTGCTCGATCGCAGGATAATAACCGTGAGGCAAAGCGGCTCTGCCAAAGACCGCATACGCCGGCGAAGAAGATGGAAAAGCTGACCGCTGGTGCCTCAGGCGCGAAACTTGTACGTGGAATATCGAGTGCGTCCTTTATGGTTTTTATATCCCATATATGAACTGTCTGTATTCACGTTGGGATTCACTTCTCGAAAAAGTGAAGAAAAAGGGACGATTTTTTCATCGTCGCCAGGGGCTAGGAAAAATTATATTATGGCAAATTATAGGACTTGGTTATCATTGATCGTGGTTTTTCGAAATGAGTATTTTCATTGAAAATGTTTGCCGAAGTAATCTATCGGTGAAATCTTTGCATTATTGATTTATTTATTGTTATTATTGATGCCGACGAGTCCGGAAATTTTGGGATCGTCAAAAATTGAGGGATCAATTTGTCTTTTATTGCGTATTGTTTAAAATGTTTTTTCTCCTTTATTCAGAAATTTTTCCTCTTGTTTTACACTCGTCACCCAGTTTGCATGAAACCAGTCTACATTTTATAGTACGAGTACACGCCTTACGGCTAATCGGAACGGACGAGTAGAACTACCTAAGTACAATAAAGCTTACTTGAAAAGATTATTCGCACGCTGTGGCTATTATCGTGTTATAAAAACGCAGCCTGATGCGAATGAGCAGCGAATCGCTTGACTGTTGAAATTTATATTTGGCCGCGGGATTGAAGTCGCGAGCGGAAAAAAATGCTGAAATCGATTTTTGCTGAAATGTGTGTCTTTAACGCGCTCGAAAGAATCTACGTACGTACGCGTGGCATGAAATGTTTGATATGTCGAGATTACGGTTGAAGTGTTGTAATTTAAGGCGCACGGAAAATAGCGAAAGAAATTGCGCGCAAGTGGATGATTGTACGTTGAGGGCAATTTGTGTCAATCGGTATTAAAAAAAATTCTTATAAAATAACACAAAGTGTTTTTTGGTCTGATTAATCAATTCGATTTATTAAGAATGTTTAAGATCCGAAGCATTTCGGAAAATGAAATATAATGTTGTTCCTTTTTTTTTTGGTAGATTTCTTTTCGTGTGATTGATTTGTTTTGAAACGTTCGTGATCATTATACTATTTTATTTTCTCAATCGTAGTGATATTAGATCGGTTAAATATTTAACTGTAGTTTGATTGTAGATAAATATCTACGTCTCTCAGTTCAGCAGTCGAACTGTTTTTGACGTTTTATAAATGTGGTTTGCGGTAAAAGTTTCTTTTTTTTTCTTCTGTCACAGATACTCGCGTATAAAACATATTAAATTATTGTTATCAATTTTACAAAATTTCAGAAAGCATCTTCTCTATATAAATTGAAGATGTATTATTTCCTTTCTTTACAGATCGAGAGATCAATATTTAGAAGTTCATTGACTTGAAGGCACTGCGTGCAGTGGACAGGAGAAGAGCGTGTCACGATGCACGTGTACTCCATCGGATCCACCGCAAATTATCGCGTCGGCATGAATTTTCCCTACAGTTCCTAAGAGGTGAGTCCTTGTTACCGTTTCTTTTGACGCCTGTTAAGACGCAGCATTTTAATTGAATGTTCGCGCTTATTCACGGCCACGGTCGATCTTGCTGCGAGCCTTTTTGTCGAATCAAACGATTGCTCGAGAAACCGAAGAACCGTGTGATCTGTGGACGAATCTATGCCGGCATCGAGAGCAATTTGCTTGTGACGCCATGAGGTACCGTTATTATTTTTCCCAGTCAGTCGCTTCACCACTCGAGGTGGTATTAAACTCGGCTCGTGTGAGATGCATTTTATTGGCAACTTCAATAACACTTTAACTTTAATCGGAAGTGATAATACCAATGATACGAATAAGCTCTTTTACAAATTTTCTGCAGTATATGTTTTTTTTTTTTTAGCAAATTTTGCAATATTACAATATTGGAAGGACGTTAAATTTTGTTTTTGTTTAAAGATTTTTTTAATCATTAACTATTTCTTTTCAACTGTTAAACGGTGTCGTAAAAAAGTGACGAGCTGACCAAACATTGTGACAACGAATTTGTAAATTGCATTCGTTAAAAACTAGTTTAACACCGTTCGATGGGTTTAACGGATCGCGAGGATAACGGTTTACTTTGGGGAGGAGGGGGTATTTATTTCGCGTAATTGTGAATGATCGATTCGCTGCGCGATATTCGATCCTTACCGACACGACTTGAAAGAACAACGTACCATTCAGTTACCAAATAATCTTGGCATTTAAACTGACGCTTCGTTTTTGAATTATTAACGAGCGAATTTTAACCGAGGAATGTTAAACGCCTCTCGTCTTTGTTTTTGTCGAGGTTTCGTCTTCTTTTTTCTGACCAATTGCAGGACAACTAAGTTGGTAATGTATTTATTCGGGTCAACCGGGCTAAGTGTGAAGCAAAATTTTTTTGCATCCGGCACGCTTTCATGCTATGAAATATAATAAACAATTAAATGCGTCTGATGTTTCGCTTCTTTGATACACGAATTTCAATTAATTTCTGAAATGATTTACCGTCGGTTTTTGTTCCAATTCGCAACGGGCTTTTTTTTTTTTTTTTTTTTTTTTTTTGTTTAAGCAAATTTTTTCATACTCTTTTTTTGCGACACTCGAATGAACGCAAATTTCTAAGAACAATTGTCATGGATCACTTTTGTCATAACTTATGGCGGAACGTATGATGAATTTTAGAATTGAAATTATTCGCACTTTTTCTAAATCAAGTAAAAACTTTGATTTCGTTTGACGACCGTTTATACCACTTCTGTTGTTCATAATTTCCAAAATTCGATTGCAATTGTTTTGCATAAATTGTAGCCTGAAAAAAAAAAGGTGGCAATAAAAAGAGTGGTAATTGAAAAAGAAATGTATACCAGAAGATACATGAAATTCCATTTATTCTTGTCAGTATGCGAGCTCTTGTGAATAGAATTTTTTCTTTGTGTTTTGTCTCACAGCGAGTTTCAGTATCCCGGTTTCTCTACGAAAAGTTGAATACAACGGGCGAAATCGGTGTTTTGTGTGCAACGCTCCTGATACATCGTTGTTCGGCGGAAATTTGCATTTCACGTGCACGTCGCGCTCGCGGTCTACTTTTCTTTCGTTTTTTTTCCTTCTTCTTCTTTCTTTCTTCTTTCTTTCTTTACTTCTTCTTTCAAAAGATGTTTCGTACCAAAGAGATGTTTGTGAGTCGAGATGACCAAAGTAACAAGAGAGATCGCGGATTGAAATGTACATTGTGAGAAGGATGCGAAATTGATGGACGAAGTAAGAGCAGTTCCATTGATTTGCTTAAACCGAAGCCAAGTTCAGTAAGAGCGTGTCAATGTTATCGCGCGGCAAGTTTGCCTTTCTCGAAAAGAGAAACGTGGGTGATATGGGTGATAAATGATTGTTGCGGCGTGCTTATGGAGTTGGAAGTAATGTTTTCCATTGTCGTGGAAAAGGTGACGAAATTAAATTATGGTTATCGCCAAAGTGTTCTTTGTGTTAAGAATAATTGAATCAATAGGATAACATCGTACGATTAAATAAGAATTTATTTTGAAAACAAATCTCATAAAATTTCAAATATTTCGAGTAAATTTTGAATATACACTGAAAAAGAAAGCAGTCAGAAAAATAATATTAGGAGATTTTTACTATTTAATTTAATAAAAATCTCCTAACTTTATTTTTCTGACTGCTTTACGATAAAGTATGGTAATTTTTATACAAAAAACATTTTCTCAGCGTACTAAATAAAATTAATTTTTGTGGAAATAGAAAATGTAACATAATCATTCAAAAGAGATCTTAAATTTAGGTAAATCTCGTAAGTTTCTAGCAACTCCTTTTCAGATCAAGACAATTCCAGTCGATTGGATACTGTTGCAAACATTTTCATCGCCTTTTAAAAGCAAACACATTATAAAAGCACCTTAGCATCAATCCAATTCAATCAAACGAAACGCGACCCACATCAAAATGGATTTGAATACTTTCCATCGAGAGCGATGAAGAAAGAAACTCGTGCTCTCGGTGTGTGTAGCACATCCATTCGATTAGGCCGATCTCGTTTACGATTCAACGATCTTCGTTCGCGGCGACAGAGAGAGAGAGAGAGAGAGAGAGAGAGAGAGAGAGAGACCGAACGAGAGAGACGGAAAAGCTTTTCTTTCTGTATTTAGGCACGTGTCTTTTCACAGCGTAACGACGAGACAAAGCAGACGAATGATCGCGTGTTTACCGCGACAGATAGAAAGTCTCGGGCAATGCCGACACAATGCCAATTGGACAATGTTCGAAGTCAGCTTCCACCTTACGAGGATGGTTCTCCTTTTCTCGATTAGGAGAGTTTCTGCTAAATACGGCTCGAACGAAAGTGTTCTGTCTTTGTCTCGGGCTCCTCTCGTCTCCATCTCGTTCAAGTTAAGTTTCAAGATTTGGTTTCAGCGTGTGACCCGCACAGACAGAATTCACAGTCTGCACAAAGAAATTCCTTTAGACGTTAAGATGTATCGTTATTCAACTTCGATACAATAATATAATTAGACCTTCAGTTGAGATTCTTATGAATAGAATAATATCGCGAAAAAACAAGGTATCGCTAATTTGCACTATGATTATTGGTGGTAATTGCGGAGCTTGTCGCGTGACACGAAGTGCAATGCCCTGAAAAAAAATATATATATATATATTCTGGGAATTTGTGTTTCGAGGTGATTAGCACTGAATTGAATAAACAACTGAGAAACTAATGCTTAATGATGAAATATACTTTTGCAGTTAACGAGATTTAGAATTGGATCTCACAGCATTTGAATGATTCTATTAATTATGACATTTTATTGTTACCTGAAACACGAGGAGAAGCATGAATGTGAAAAATTTTGGTACTTTATTATTGTTGTTGTTGGGGGGAATTTTTATTTTATATCTGAAATCCTAAGAACGTAAATGTATGGTATTTGAGAAATAAAATTGTTAGTTATTAGAAAGCCAAATTTGCATAAAGATACCATTACTAAGAAATGAGTGAAAGATCACTGAACTATCTTTAACTTGTTAATATTTCGTTAAAGATAAGTATGAAATTAATTAACTAATGATTGTGCGGATTTATTTAATAATGATTATTGGATGACTGATTCGTCTGTGATAAAACAAAATTATTATCTGTACGACGTATTTTATGAAAGTTACAAGTTTTTGAATTTCAGTTTGTTGCATTTCCATTATATTACATAAATGCTACATAATTTAGAAATCTTTGAACTTTGTCATTTCTGTTCACTTGTCGTGATAATTGTTATAAATATTTCAGAAATTTATCGAAGCGAGATTTATTATAATGTAAATTCTATCGACGCGAATGATTTGCTTTAGTGGATACGTGATGAATTGAAATATCAGTTGAGAAATATTTCCAACGAATCGAGAAGGATACTTTTCACATGGTTAATAGAAATGTTGATAGATGTGATTGATCCTGAAGTTGTGTTAATTCGCGTGGGATGTAAAAATCTCTTCATCGTTTTCTTCGTCAAACTTTGCAATAAAATGGAATTCATAGAAAATAATACTCAATTCATTCTAACGTCGAAACATTATCTCT
>JABFQA010001373.1:0-14000 GCA_022817065.1 Probaryconus sp. ZL-2020 | reverse complement strand
TTTTCTCATGGCAGATTGCGGGTGTCATTCCAAGAAACTCGAAAGATTAGCGAAAATGCTGGCCACGGACGGCCAACGGTCAGATGCACGTGTGCAAGCCGTTGCACACGGCACCCGCGCTCTCACGCCAGTTCTTTAAAAGACACGACGCACGGCGTCGCATCGCTCACTCGCTCATTAGTCATTCGTTCAATCACGCTCAGTCTTTGGTGCGAATCACTTGCTCTTGATTAAACGGCTCGTTGCTTGACAACCCACCGATAAGTCTTTTCCGTTCATACCGATCAACTCTCAAACCTCCGCGAATATTTCGCTAATCCCTCGAGTTCGTCTAAGTTGTAATGAATTAAATCGCAATCGAATAAATAGAAGCACTAGGAAACGCTCATTCGGATTTATTGCCCTTCTGGGCCACGCTACCTTCCCCTTTAAACGAAATAAATAGTGACGAAAGTAACAATAATTATTGCGAATTTTGCATAAATAAATAACAGTATCATAATTAAAATATAAAGTTGTTGCGATATTTAAAAATATATTGAATAATTATTTATATAATAATGTTACAAAAGCCTTAAAGATATGTAATAAATATTGATTTCAAATTATTGAAATTATATTTATTCTAATATACATTTACTCAATTTTTTTCTTAAATGACAATCCACATGAAAATGAATATCTTACAATCGTCTGGCACGAAAATTTAATTATTTTCATCAAATACTTAAAATAGTCATTAATTCTTGTATCAGGGCTTTAAATAATCATATTTTACAAGCTTATAATAGGAAAAAAATTAATTTTTGAGATACATATTATGGATATTAAATAATTATTATTAATTAATTAATCTGATTAATTAAATTTTTAAAAAAGTAAGATTAATCTTATTTATATGTATATATATTTTATATGATATTAAGTTACTTTTGGTAAAGTTTTACCAATTTCTATAAGCAAGTAGTGCAGATATACTATTACTGACAATAAAGTGTCATTTTTACATTTTTCATTAAATAATTCAAATATTCGTTGGTAGCGACCTCTAAATAACTATAAAATCTACTTATTCCTTTTTTCCACTTAATATTGATGCAAGTTTCATACTTTGAAGGGGTGCACCACTGAAAATTCGAATGCGACCTTTTTTTGAATCACCCTAGTAAGCATGTATCATTGATTTGTATTTGGTGTATTCTTTTTGTATCGTAATGTTTCACTGATCAATCATTTATCTTAGCACTTATGATTCGTCATCTATATTTATGATTTGTCAATTATGTTTATGATTTGACATCAATTTATGACCCGTCTTATATATCATCAGTCATGTTTATAATTGTTTCATTGTGGTCCGAATGGCCTTGTATATAAATCTTGTATGCATGCCGTTTTTACACATGTTCATGTTTGATTGAATTTATTCTATTCGATAATCATTTAAGTCAATAGCTATTAAAAAATGATCCATAATAATAGCATCTGTAATTATTTTATTGTTATGAATAAAACAACAGAAAAGATATTCGGAAGACCATGATTTATGGCCCTTGTACTGATCCTTCCTCAAGCGTTGATACCAAGCCACGGGGTACTGTCACATCTATTCATTGAGAAACACGCAGTTTCCTGAACGCAATGTTCGCTCTAGCTTTCTAGGACGTAACATAAGTAGTAAAAATGAATATAATTGTACCATTATCCCAGCTTTATGATACAGTACGGTAAAATTTTACCAAATTTTAGGTTTTGTAATTTCATAATTTCATAAGTCAATTAAACTACGAAAATGTGTTGAGAAGTTTTAACATATCGGCAAATTTTCGCCAAGTTACTGGCTAAATTCGCTGATTAGCAACTTGTCAGTCGAAACAATCCATTGTTGACTAACACCCGGCTAGTGAACTTCTCAGAGACCTTTGCGTATAAATGGTTCAGCTAATTAGCCATATGCACATAAATTGGAGAAAATTTTTCCTTCGGAACATTGGAACACAGAAGGCAACACAGATATAATATATGATATAAATAAATAATCTAACTGCATTTTTTGCTACCGAAGTTTATTTTGTAAAAAGTAAATTCACTTTTTTATGATAAAGGAAAATTTATTGATTATACATTTTAATACGCGGTTAAACTTATTTTCACATATAAAATTTTGTACATTCGAGTAAAATCTTATTTTTATTGAGTAATAATTTACGGTAATGACATCAATTTAAGGTTTGTTTATTATTTTTAATTTTAATTATTGATTATTTCTAATGTATTTCATAATTAAATCATAGATTACATTAATAAATTACCTCCGTTTGAAGCTCTGATTTGCGCAACTTGGTCTGGTGTAAGAATAAGTTTACTACCATTAGGTAATGCAAGTGCATAATGACTACCGGTTTCATTGACAACTACAACAAGTTGCGGAGGCGTTGTTCTACTTGAAGCAAAAGTGGTTTGCGATTGTTTTGAAGGCGTTATAGAAATTCCACCTTGGTTCATTCTGTGCATAATTTGAGATGGTAAAATACTTTTTGAAGAATTTACTGTAATCTGTGAAGTTATTATTGGCTTATTGTTAGGTGTCTTCTGCGCTACGCCAGAATTAAATGTTGCCATTTTTGATGATATTGAAGATGTAGTAGCTGTTGATTTTTCAACAACCGTCATTTCAATTTCATCGTCACTATCACTGAGAACAATTAATGATGTATTTTTCGGTGAAGCAGTCGGCGAATTATTAATTGAAATTGGCGGTTGTTGAATAGTAGTGGAGGTTTTTACATTGCGTGACATGTAAGAATCCTGTAAATTATTCGAAATGCGTGTTGATGCACGTATTCGTGGTTGATGAATAATCTGTGGACGATAATTACGTGAATCTACAATACGATTCATTTGTTGTCCAGTAAAAATATTTGGAGGCGCATTAGGTGATATTTGTTGATGATCCATTGGAATAAAAACTGTTTTTGTAATAGGTTGTGAAGGACTTTGCATTTGTTGTCGGTATTGATATCTTTGTGCAAAGGGCGCTTCACTTATAACTCGTATTTGCGGCCGAAATCGAGTAATTGGCTGACGTTGGAAAGGTAGATGTTGAACTCGGTGCATATTCCCTCTAATAGTTGGTAATGTTGAAAAAGGTATCTGTGGATAGTTAAATTTCGACATTTGATTTTAAAAAATAAAGTATTGCGTTACAAATATAAATACTTTAAAATGCGAAATAATGAAATTTGCCAATTTGCCAGTTTCGAATATATTTTACCAATTTATCTTTTTTTCATTAAACTAATTAAATAAACACTTTTTTAGATTCTGCTGAGAACAAACAGGAAAAAGATTTATCAGCAGAAGATTCAAAAAATGTATTTAGAATAATTTAAAAAAATAAGGAAACATAAATTTGGATTGAGAAAACCAAAAAAGAATTACACAACGCGGATTTACGTTTCTTGATTTTATAAAAAAATTCTAAATGTTTTTTTTTAATTTTCGGTTGGCGAATGTTTTGCAAATTTCACAACCATAAAAAAATTTTAAGAAACAAATATCTTACATTCGGTTTGCCAGTATTAGATGTAGATATATCGAAATTGGGTTTTTCTTCTGGAATATCAAGTTCCGAATGAATACTATTAACCTGTTCTAAAGTACCTTTTGACGGTTTAATATCTTCTAGTGCATTATTTAAATGAATCCTATTTGTATCTTGTTTGTCTATGTCTTTAATGGGATAACAAACAGCCGAAGTGTCCAATATAACTTTTTCGGATGCAGTGTCTGTTGTTTCAAATGTTACTTTACTTTCACTTGTTATATTGCCAAGTGGTATCATTTGTATTTTGTGTTGAAATAATTTTAGTCTTCGATTAACAGCTGATTAAAACAAAACAGTTTTGTTAATATCCTACAATAAACTTGATAACATATTTCGTTAAATCATAGTTATAGCCCCCAAGGTAATATTTAACCCTGGAAACGTAGACTTATTTTTATTGTCTTTGTTAGATATTTACAAACATGAATCGATTGTCGTTGTCTTTCAGAATATTTGTACCCCAGTCTACGTTTCAAGGGATAAAACATGTTTTCCTACCTCGTCAGCGGACAAAAGTGGAAATGCAGTGCACAAAATCCACTTTTACTACTGAACTCGGTGCGGAAAAATACAATATATTAGTTTATATCAGTATATAATAATTTACTATTATCGACTTATTGCGATATGCTGAACACAATCAGAGCATTGCGTAGATCAGTAATGGTGACGTCTATTCATCGCTGTCCTTGCGTTTTTATGTTATATTGTATATATACAGATATTTTGTGACACCGCTGCATAGGATTTGTGTGATTTAGTGCTTAAAGAATGATAAATCTTATGGTTACACAAATTAGAACAGTTTATATTTATTATTGAATGTTGTCATTTTTATTATAACTTATATCATTGGCATTGACTCTAAATATATAGCTGCAGCGATATGTCTACCAGCATACTTGTTCTCGGGTGGCTCGAGCAAAATTTTGGGTGTGTACTTCTTTTTACATGATCATATAGAAATGGAGAATTTCGTAGTATTGTAGGGTCGCGTGTCATGCTGGGATTCCACAGAGACTGTATAACTATCTGAAAGCTGCGAGTACATATATACACTGCTCAAAATAAAAAACGGATCACTTTTTCGATGTAAAAAATTTTTCAAAATGTTGCCATTTGCTTAAATTACACAGCAAAACCAATTTAAGAAAATACTCTCATGGTAATTTAAGATACCTGAACGACCGTTTTTGTACCATTTACTCCCACAGTGTTACAGCGACAGAAAGGAGTGTAACTTTTGATGTTGAAAAAATTTCAACTTTAAGTAAACGGGCACATAAAAGTGCCCTATAAACCCCATAATTTTGCCTGGTATTCATGAAATTCGTTAAGAACCCTACAAAATGAGATAAAAACAAATGAGTTGAAAAATGGGATTTTAGAATGATTTAACCCTTCTGTCAATAACCGGGTACAAGTGTGCCTACTCTCATGTTTAAAGTAAGATATTAACATGTTTGAATAAACAGAACGAATACTTGTCCGGTTCCTCGTTATTTATCCTCGTTATTTACCGTTAGATATTTAAGAAGCATTCTAAATTAATGAAACATACAAACTTTTTTAACACTTAATATTAACCGTTTGGTTAACGAATTTTTATTATCACTCCGAAATGCTTTTTTTCATTACAATTAACTCAGAAATGATGAAAATAAACTATTTACGCAATAAAAATTTTTTCGTTTTTTGCAATAACTTTTTTATTCATACAGATATTAAGTTTATTTTGCTAGTATTTGTTATCATTTTAATCAACGAATATAGTGTTAAATTTTTGTTTATATATTTTTTTTTTTTAACAATAATTTTTCTAATTTTTATAATTTTTGTTTAACAATATCATATATTTTTTTTAGTATAATCCCATATTATTATGATGACAATAAGGTAGTTATGGATATGGCAAACAGAAATATGGTCAAGAATAAAAATATAATAAAAATATAATATAATAAAAATAGTTACTACAATAATAAGTGGTTTAAATATAAAATTATTGTTATCACGACAATATACTTTTCTCTCAGTGTATAATGGGATGCAATGAGCCAATGGGTTAATTTATTATACAATGACAGAATTATTCTAGCAGTTCTCGAGCGATAATAAAATTCCAAGGGATTCGATGAAATCAGCATTCGTGCGTTTATTCAAATGAAATTCTACGAAATGAAAAATAATTCAGTATAAGATTATGTCCCGGCGGTTAGGTCCAAGGCTTTAATCAGGGCGCGGAAAATGCGCTAACTGCTGACAGAGGATCGAGAGGAGAGTTAGGCTGGGTCGGCCGTAGAGCAGCTCGTAGTTTGCTTGGCTGTGCGCTCGCGCTGAGGTCGTAAGTTCATTGACCGCGGAGGGTGCCACTCAACTAGGCCAACTTGCTCTCCTACCGCTAACCATTGCCGCCCCCCAAACCCTGTTCCCCTCATTTTGCCTAGTCCCGCAGCTCGCGGGTCGCGCTTCTATTTTTGCGAACCACTCGGCACAAATACACATTCACCTCACTTTACCTTCCCACCTTTCTACCTACCTAGCCACACTGCGTTATTCGACGGGATAATTTATGATATCGAGGCCATCCACCCGGAGCGCGCGAACCTTTCTCGCAAGCACACAACTTTGCTTTTCTTCCTCGCAAACGATCGGAACTATTCTCGCTCTCGCGGACTTCTTCGCACTGACAGAAATTTAAGAAGTAAAATCAACTAGAAAATTTAGTTAAATACCATAACGACCGACAAATTAGTTGTTTTTACTGCAATGATAGTCGAATGCACTTTGATGATAGTTGAAAGAACTAAAGATAGTTGAAAGAACTTATATTTTCAGTAAATACAATTAAAAAAAAAAAAATTAGTAGTACCCTGTCTTCAACTATTACTGCGTAAAATATTTCTAAGTGTAATAGTGTTCAGTAATAATAATCGTGTTTAGATTTTATCGAATTAGATACTGCTAGCAGTAAATAATTTACTTAACTTTATTAATTAATGTATCAGGTTGTTGTATGATGATCAATGTTTACAATTCCGACACCGTTCATCGAGATTCCATCAACATTTTTTATGCATTATACGCTACTATACATTATCCCGTAGCGCATATACCTCCGCTCGTTTGTCAGTTCAGTAGCTTCAATTATACGTAGGATAGTGATGCATGCTGGGAATACAATCGGATAAATTAGAATCTATTCGGTGTGATTGGGTATTATCCGATCTACCGCGTCCCGGTATGCATTCACTCTCAAAGAGATGTATGTATCGTATGCCTCAAAGTTCAACAAATCAAACAATAAGTATCCACAATTTTTTTATAATGCTTTTTTTATTTAAAAAATTTTTTTTCTTCAGCAATGAAATGTCAATCCTTTTCCTTCCATACATACGATTTATCTTTTATTTATTTACTTATTATAGATATATATATATATATAAATTTCAACCATAAGTACTTGTTACATCTTTATTCAGTAAGTTGAACAGTCATTACTGAAAATAATTTTCTTCGAACTGAAATAACTTCAATAAGCATCGCACGAATACAGAGTACACTTTAATAATAATAAACAGACACTTCAGTAGAGTAATTGTTATAATTGTATAAATTAAAAGCAAATAATTGCAGAGATAATTGTGAGATAATAATTGTGTTGTAGAAAATTGAGCTTTTCGGCACCTGTACCCGGAGGCGGAATCACCACCTACGGTAAGTTTAGGAATGATTATGTAAAGTGCAGAAGAACGTGAGACAGGTCATGAATCTTGCGCAGATGGTGACACCGTAATTTACATGCTTGATTCGTGTTATTTTCCAAACTTTTTGATGATCGTCTCTACTTTTTCTACCCCTTGATATATCAATACGTGCCAGTCGCATGCGCTACCGCACACGTTTGCGCGACGTCTTCCTTCTGGGTGGTCGATATAAATTCGTTTCGTCCAAGAATTATGGTAATACTTGGGACTCTTACAGTATATATAATTGGCATTTACAAGCAGCCCGTATTACCGTTCTGCAGTCATCTTTGACTAAATTATCGTGCCGGGCTTTTGAATTCGACACTTTTCGTGCGAAAAAGGCCTTTTGCCAAAATGTATGGACTTTGATTATTGCAATTATTAAATTGCTCGACAGGACGTGAATCAAAAATGAAGCGAACATTCGTCTCATGAAGTGCCATCAATTGATTTTGTTTTTGGTATTTTTATTAAAAAATCAGTGATTGGTAAGCGCTGTCGGTCTAACGAATGTCATAGCAATTAGCAAGGGTAAAATAACAGATGAATGACTACGATAGTATCGGATGGAAAAAGTCATATAAAACGTAATCGTCAAAAGTGAGTTTGTTAGAACTAGTTCATCAGGCCCGTTAGCAGTCATTTATATTTATGATGCCTTATATCGATCTCGTTCCTACAACGAACTATTTCAGTCAACTCAGATTTATAGCTTTGTATGGTCAAAGCACAGTAATTGTTAATACATGAATATTTACAATATTTTGTCAGTCAGTTTTACAAAAGTTCTTTTTTTTTTGCATATTTTTTAGATTAGACGTACAAACACTGCAATTTTCTATAATTACGTTCAATATGAAATTTCATATGATTCTAAATAATATTTATTAGAAGACATTTCTCAAATAACAATAAAGGCAAATTTTTCAAAAGAAGATTAATAGATTATTATTCTGTAATTTTTTAATCTCAATGTCAGATTCAAACAATTGCCATTGTTATTTCCCTCGACTGATTATCTCATAGTAATAATATAAAGAATAAGGTAGAATCAAATAAGGCACGAAGAGACCGTGCATGCTGGTAGATGGCAAAGCGTGGTATTCTCGTGTCTACTGTCATTGCAGCGTGTGCCGCTCTTCTTAAGAATGAATTATCGAGATCTCTTTATTCCTTAATTTAAAATAAGGGCCAGGCTTTACAAACTGTGGGAACTTTATACTACGATGACGACACACGATGATGTCACAACGTTACAATGAGACTTGTTGATTAAAAGACATGAGTCATTTCTCGTTCCGGTGAGGCAACCAGTCAGTCGTTTTGCTCGCTCGGGGCACGTTTTCTTAATTGGTGCGGGCTGAAAATAAACTCCAACCCCGGGAGGCCGTTCGCTTTAATTGTCCACCTAGACGGTCTTCGCTCATGCAAACGTCGCGATTCTGATAGGTTACGAGTTATGTCCAGCAATTTTTGCAATCCTGTCTCTATTCACTATACATGGCAATAGTTTAAATTGTTTAATTTTTCAATATTTATTATTTATACCAGCGATATAATCTAAATTGAAATTATAACAAGCGATTAACAAATTTGCAAATCCACTCTTCAGTTGTGACGTCAAAGAAAATTCATAAAAATGTTTCAATAGTATTATTCCCGTAGGATTGGAAAAAAAAATATGTCAGTGTGACAAATTCTTTTTTGGAATGTAAATGTTCTCTTAACTGCGTCATTAACATTATTATTCTCGTGTATTTTCCAGAGTATATGTTACGCATAATTTCGATTGGCAAGATTATCGTGAATACCTGTTTTTAATCCAAACATAAAGTTTTCAATAACAAGTGTCGTATTCAAACTGGCATTCGCCAGAAAGCTCTTTTTATCAATAACATTTAATCCAGTAAATCTAAAAATATCGTAAAAATAACGTGCGCAATGACACGTTATTTCATATCGCCAGCACGATTACTCGTCAGAAATATAATTTACGAGAAACGTATAAATTTTATTTAAATTAATTTTTAAACTTCTAACGTTCATTTTGTGTTGCGTAAAAAAAAAATGTTGCAATTTTAATTCGATCTTTTTATGTGTGTTTTATTGTTTTTGTCTCTGTTGTGCGAAAATGACACTTGAATTGATATTATTAATCACGTCATGCCACGATATTTTTCTAAATATAACTTATCTTATACCATATTGTACGTGTATAAGCATTGAAAAGAAAAATGCTTAACATGTCTACCATGGGCCACACGTGTGAAACCGCACACGTTGCCTTTTATTTAAATTCGTATATTATGTGCATAACCTTCGTGCCTCGTAGCCTTAAAGTAAGTCCAAAAACGGAGTAAAGCCGGGTACTCTAAGAGAATTAGTATAGTTGCGTTCGAGCTGCCGTGGGTCGTTATTCTTAAAAGGACCTAACGTTTTATACGGTTATCAACAAATCAGTGTAACATTGGGGCTCGTTTCAATTTCACGTATTTTGAATTTAGAAACAGTTAAACGAACCTCTCGTATTACGTTTGGACTTGTAATACGATGTTTTACAAACACACGTATCGCATGCTTTATGACTATCGTTTCTCTTTAAAAACAATTGATTTTATTAAATACGTTTATTTCTTTTTTTATCAATAATTCTGAATAAAAACAAAAAATAAAACTAAAATGAGTGATATAAGTGACATTCAGTGAAACCCTAAAAATAAGCGTCTGCACAATCTTCAATTCAGATCTCACTTAAAACTTCAATATCACATGACTGTAAAATGCACACGAATGTATTTAATACATATGCATTTATTTGAGATGTCTTTATCATTTGTGTAAGAAACAAGAAAGTAAACCGCAAATGTCATGTTGCAAGCTTTTTCCTTTTTTATCCTGTTGTGAATATTCTCTTGGTATTGTGCGAGGAAAGTGTTTCTACTTCACGACTGGATTTCACAGTCACATTGTCACGCCTTGCGCTGACCAGAGAGAATATTAAATTAGTTGCTCAGCCACGTCGGCCAACAGATGGTTACTATATTTATTATCAGATACCCGCGTGCCACGAGTGCTGATTGATATCGTCATCTTGAAAGTCCTCGGTGATCTCACAGCCATACCTATCATGAAGCTGCTCGATAAGAAAAAAAAAACTTATCAAAGGAACTACGTGATATCTGTAGATTCTTGTCAGTTGAAGAACGATGAAATATTGCAAAATTTTTCGATGCAAAATGATATCAATGTTTTTTATAGAATAAAAATAGATTTATACGCAGTGAAAACAAATTTTTAAGTATCTTAATAGTATAGAAAGTATTTTTCATTAGATTTTTTGCTGACAGATTTTCTATTTAATTGCAAATAAAATCAGAGTCTCCATAATGAAAATTATACCTTTCTAAACAGGAAAATTAAAAGAATATTATTATTTGTCATTGCAAATATTTTTATATGTTCGCGTTAAGGTTTTAATACTGGCAATGACGAAGTAATCCCATACCGTGTGTAAGAAATATTTTAAATTAATTAATTAAAAAATTGTTTATCATGACAAGTATCCTGGGGAAAATGATAAAAATGCCCTGAGAAAGGAATGAAATAACAGGAATGAAAAAGTTTTGAAATTGTAAGCTAAAAATGCGTTAAACATTATTCATTCTCCAGCATTCATATTCCTCGGAATGAGACGTGAGTTGCAGTAAAATGTAGAAACGGAGATTTATACGCGTCAGAAAAATGCGCTATGGCTTTAATAAGCCATTACATTGATATTTACGTTGTCTGACTTTCTAAAAGGGGTAATGGTGATAAAACTATACAATCAACAGCTTTATGGCGACGCTTTTACCTTAACCCTTACAGTTTCCGCGCGGAAGGGTTAAACAAACACTTCTACGAGCACTGAACTAACTAACTATATTGCTTTATTACGGGACACTGCATGTTTTTACGTTTTATAGAACTTGAAAGGGTATTTCTTTTCGAAAGGGTTGTGTTACCGAATAGACCGGACTAAAAAATGTTTATAAAAAAACATTAGAAAAAAGAGCGGAAGAAATTACATTTTTCTAAAAATGACAACATTTTCGTCAAACGTTTGTCGGGACAATAGAACATCGAAAAGGGTTAAAACGCGTTTTATTGTCCAGACGAATTACAGAAGATACTGTCGGCGCAATAAAACATACCACTTTCACTGTGCGCTACAAACGCGAAAGGAATTTTATTTTTAACAAACTCAATTCAAGTCCTTTTTTATGATTTTTTTTTTTTTTCATGGAACAGTTTTTAAGTTAGCTCGCTGCTTTGCGCTACTGAGCTAAAACGTTCTTCAATAATTTGTCCGAGTTAACTTATGAATGAAAAAGAGATCGAAAAAACTTTAACGCTTTGTGGTAAAGCAGAACAGTAGCCGCTTAGTAACATTTTTTTATGCAACCTCAACAAAATAGATTACGTTTTATAAAAACATTGGTTAACCTTATTTTATTATGCGACTAATATCACACAAATGGATTACGTACTATAATCCGGTGCTTAAAAATTTTTTTTTTTTTTAGAATTGCGTTAAAGCGATTGTCATATATTGTTTTTGTCTGCACGTAATCTGCTTCTATTTTGTATATTCACTTAAAAACACTTTAGCAACTATTTCGGCAATAGTTTCGGCAATAATTTAATATTTATAATAATAATTATAAGTCATTTATAAGTCCACCTGTTTTTATGTTGTAATCTCTGTCTTGAAATAGAACTATTTTAATGCATATTATTTAATTAAATTAAAATATCAAAAGTTTACTGTCGTCATGACATATTCATACATTCCCATTGTAAAATTTATGCGAATAATAAAAGCGTAACCTCTTCAAAGTTAATGCTAACATCAAATTATGGAAAGATTAATTATAATTAATATTCTGGTAATCTTACAAATTATAAACGCTGTTATATAAAATGACGAATTCAGTTGATGAGCATCGAATCGAATATAAAAATGAAATCTCTTCTCATTTCGTTCACGTGACGTTATTCAGCAACCATATAAAGGTAAACAGAAGTATTTAAAGCAATAAAAAAGGGTATAAAATTTGACGGCGCATTATGTTTCAGTTAGCCGCGAACATAAAAATATCGTAATTTTAATGATAAGCCCAACATTTCGTACGGTTCGGCTTTAATGTTGACGCGGATGAATTCGTGCAACATAGACCACCAAAGATGCGCCGTCTCACATTAGCACGGTATACGCACTTTTCAAAAACGCGTTATTCCACGTGCGTGAACCTCTCGTCGCCTGATCTTGGAATTAACATCAAATTAAACCGCTACAAGGATTAAGCCAATGCTGAATGATTTGAAAGAAAGATTGCCTTTGAGATGAGTGCAAAAAATAAAATGCTATCATGTAGGTCGACGCGAATTTTATATAATGGAATTACTCGTGAAAAAAAATGTCGTCCGGTCTGAAATCATTTTTTTATTCCATTGTAAGTTATTAACTTCAGACATTTGTAGTAAACGATGGTTTACATTGATAACATTGTATTTTACACTCATAAAAATGAACCTTAGTGAAAAATTATTAGTCGAATGAAATCTCGGTAAATAAATGAAAAAAGTTCAATAACAGTTAATGGTAATAATTTTTTGAAAATAATTTGAAAGGTTGGTCGATTTTTGTGGCATTGCAATCACGCTCCGCACTCTAATCCAAAGTTTGGTGAGGTTCTTTTGGGCGCGTCGAATCGTAAATTACGAAAAAATACAGCCGACAAAGAGGATCTATTTGAACTGTAACAGCTAAGAAAGCATATCTTTAAATCGAAACGTTGAAAGTACTACTGTGTCCCACGGTGAATTATTTTTCACTTTGGAATGTTTTGAGGTACAAAAGGAGAAATGGATTAAGTGTCTCATAACTGCTTAAGTACAGTTTAGTTACGTTAACTGAGAAACGGGTTAAGAGCACTTTTCTGAAAATGTATAACTGGAGTATCTGCCACGGAAGTCTTCCAACTTATTCTCAGTTAATTTAGGCATAAAATACCATTTTTAAAGAAATATTAATAAAACCAAGAGACTGCGGGGAATTTCTACGCGAAACGATCATGAGTATTTTATAATAAACATTAAATTAGATTAGGGATCTTATGTAAATGATATCCGAAATTTATGGACAGTATTTTTAATTAATTTGTTCATTTTATTGCCTGCATTATTATTGGAATTTTTATTTCTGTATTAACTGCGTTTTTAGACCACAATAAAAGTTTTATACTCGCATAACGAAGAATTACAAAATGTTTATAATCAATGTCAGGGAAATGTAAAATAATTTTTAAATGTTATGGCACGTAATTAACATAGTTTTTAATTTTCTTCACCATGTTTTCATAAATTTACGGTTTATTTTATTGCACGAAAAACTCTATTGATTGTTTTTTAAATTATGTTCGTTTAGGATATAAACATTTTCCGAGGAATCCATAACTGAGCTAATCTCATATTGTTATCCTTTTTTTATTGATATAAAACTTTTGACAATTAATTTTTATCGCCAAAAAAATGTAGCAAGTATAATGGTTTATTGGAAAGAATGCATCATTTTTATAATACTCTTGTTTACTTAAATCTAA
>JABFQA010001372.1:0-14001 GCA_022817065.1 Probaryconus sp. ZL-2020 | reverse complement strand
ACGTGCAAATTTTAATGAAATGACGTTTAACATCAGCAAGCGATTTTACATATGATAATCCGATTAACTGAACCTTTATGAAAAAAAAATCATTATTGAAAAGTTTCCAAAAATAAAAAAAAAAATTGAAACTCTACAATCAACTATTTCAGTTAAGGAAGAAGATGTTCCAATTTAATCAACATTTCCTCGGTGTATTAAACAGTAAAAGTTCAAAAATAACTATCGCAACTTTTGTTTTGGTGTAAATTTCGTCGGGCAAGTTTGACATATTTTTAATATATACGACTGGAAAAGTAAGTTGTTAAATTAATAGCGGTATTCGAGCATGTCCCGAGGCCTTGTTTGACACCGCAAAGTACACTGAAAACACATCGACTGCGGTTCTGGTTCCTCTACTCGGAGTAGAATTGCGGTTGACCGCCAATTCAATTGCGACGCTAACGTTCTCCCGAACAAGGCACTTATTTCAAAAACGTCAACTTCCATTCATTTTTTACACGCCAGCAATCATGAATTCGGGTTACTCCAGCGACACAACGGCGACGAGCTCGACAATTAGAACAAACACTTTATTAGCATCCTCGTACCAGTATCGACAAGATCTGAAATTCGATTACGCGATTCATAATTAAACGCTCGAGTAAAACAGTACCCATTCAACGACGAGACAATCACCTATATTAAAAAGCAGTTCCACTGAACCGGATAATTTTATATAATGAAACAGAAATTTTTCATTTCATTGACATTTTTGCGAAATTTTTGCTAAAACATTTTCCTCTTTTTCAAATTAATCGACCCTTCGAACTCTTTCCATAGCTTTTAACTTGTTATTATTGATGAAATTAAAATGTATTTATTACACTGAGTTACAAATTTTTAAACCTGGTACTAAATTTGTAACTTTTATCTGAAATTTTGTTAGATTATGCAAAAAGTCGAGTTTTTCTATAATTTATTGTAAATTTTACTATAATTTTTTTCTCAGTGTATTTAATTACAATGTCGAAAACATTATGCAAAGTTCTTTATTAATTCGCAAAATTCTATCAAACGAAACCTTGTGCGATTGCTTTTAAATATGCGAATATTAAATATTGCACTGCACATGCTTAAATGCAAATTTGACAAATTACAAAAACCTGCCGAGATTCATAAACAAATTAAAGTCCAATGGAAAGCTCAACTCACGCAAATGAATATGATTGATCAATTTGCAAAAATAACGACAAAGACCAGTCGCGATAATAAAATGACTTTTTCACGTCGTTTCTGATGTGAACAAAAACATCTCTGTGTACGCGCATGTCTTAGTAGCTAATTAGAGGTATTAACTGATCGTTTAAAAAAGGCGTAAAGAATAGGCGACGAGGTAAAGATCGCGATTGGGTTCTCCGTTCGTTGAGTTGCACTCACACACGATTACTTAATTAGGGGAACTTGAAGCGTATTTTCCAGGGCCAGAGTCATAGAATTTAACGTCAACGTCAACATCGTCATGTTTGGTGGTCGGCAACTAAGGTCAGGCTGCACGGTTCCAATGATTTAATCTTGATTCACACGCGAGAAACTCACAAAGTTAGATCGCGGCTTCGGGTCAAGGTGCAGTAAAACGGCTGCACGCACTTGCAATTGCAGCCTGATCGCAATTCCCTTTCCTTCTCAACGTCGCATCCGTGTTTATGAAATGCATGTTATTACAACATTTTTCAATCTTAGAGTATTCCTTTGATTACCAAAATCTGCCTCACAACTAACAAACTGAAATATTTGCCAATTTACAGTATTTAAATTTTTCTTAATTTTTGGCAATTCTCAAATAAAGCTTGAACCATATTCAAGGATGTTTCGTATCAGGTATTTTTAGCAATAACAATATATGTTCAATAGATATAATACAGATTTTAATGAAATATACACAGAGAAAAATAATTTTTTAAAAATTACAATCTAAAATAACAACAAACTCTAAATTATTTAATAAAAGTTACGAATGAAATAAAAGAAATTATAATTAATTTATAATTATTTTAGATTGTAATTTTTCTATTTGTGTCCATTACGTCTTTTACTCACCAGATAGATTGCAAATTTTCAAAATGATTTTTCTCAGTGATAAGTTAATTGAAATTGTAACGTCTCGCGCAGAAAATTTTCATGAAGATTAAAACCTTTGCGAGGACACTAATACTGAGTAAAATTTAATTACATTACTTTTAATTGTATTATCATTGCAACTCATCTCCGGGTATAGAGTTCGAGATAAAATCCACGAGAGATTTGGCAGAGATGGTGACTGTTTTGGTATAATGTGAAATAACACTCGGAAGAAGAGCGCATTAGAAAGCCGACAGTTAGAGTTTATATGACAGTAGGACGAATCACTGACTGAATGCAATGTTAGCGTTGGGAACCTCCATAGAAATCTCAATAGACCGCATTCTGAATTCGTCGCGTACAAACAGTACCGTTTATATATCGTACGTAGTTTGGAATGCCAAGCGTTTTCCTCAAATATCATTTATTGTGGTTAAGTATGTGTGCAATAAAGACAAACAGCCAGCGCGAGAAGTACCATCTTGTATTTGACGTTGAAAATCAAGCTAGAACAGGAATAGGATTGACGAAATTATGGCGAAGGTATACAAATACGGATTTCACTCAATTAACGTCATCTTATTACTTTAGAGCAGCTTTCAGTTAATTGCTCATAATTTTATTGATGCACACGTGAGCAATTTACATCTTACGGTGATGATTCTTTTGATGGTTAATGTAGTATAAGCATAAAATTTACCTTCATTAAACGTTTAGAATTCAATGTCCGTGAAGTTTAGAATGGTGATATTCAACGAATTATGTTCCAGATAAATTATCCTCGTGAAATAATTGTTAGTGAAAAATTCTTCGCAAATAATCATTACTTTTTTAAATCTTTGGTGGTTTATTTAACGAAATAAAAATATTGATTGAAAGTGAAATTGCACACAAATTATGATTCAATTGTTTGATGAAATTATTTCAGGGGTTGTAATTTGTTAAACGTTATATACTTTTTTTTTCTTTTGTTCGAGCGATCCGACAAGTCAAGATAAATTTTCACTTTTCGATAATTGTATTAAAGAGACTGAGAAAGAGGTTTTAACTGAATTGCAATTTCTCTCGTTGAAAATAACAGCAGTACTTTTCTAATTAAAAGAAAAATGTACAGACAGAATTTATAAATTAAATAGGCATTATTTATTAATGATACTTGTATTCGGACGTTTTTTTTTTAATGAATCCTGAATTTATTTCCTTCTGTTTGGATTTCAAACAAGAGTTTAAATTAATGTCCTAAAATATTTTAAGAAACTAATACCGCGAACCATAAATTTTCATTCGCGTAATCTACACAAAATTGATCATTTTTTCAAAGTTTTTCAAACTTTGATAAGATTTTTCCAAACTTCGCCGAAACCGCGATATACCTCGATTAAACTTTTCCGGAGCTTTTTCTATGAAGATAATTATCAGTTTAAAAAGATTCTGAAATTTTTGTCTTAATGGTGATAAATTATAAGGCGTATTATAGTTCGATAAATTGATGTCTTACATCGACATAAAAAATTTTTTCCAGATCTTTCATATTTCACCTGATTTTTTTTTTCTGAACAAAAAAATGTCTCTCGAATTAAGATGTATCTTAAATTGTTATATTTCCTAAATCACGTGACACAGCTATTTCGTAACAACTGTCACTCTTTTTTTTTCCAGCGAAACGTGTTACTTGATAGTGCACACACGTAAAGCAAAGCTTTACGAACACATACATCAAAGCGGAGATTTATGTCGTGGTCACACACGAATTCGCTCGTACAAGCTTTAACTCCAGGCGATGTCTTTCAGATTTTTATGACGCATACGAGTGGTTTTGAGGTTGGCACGAAGGGTGAGAGACGAGAAGGCATTTTTGTGCCGAAGGTTCTCGGATTTTTATCAAACGCGTCACGCACCACCCTGACTCCCTTGTAACCGCGGTCGCGTAGTAAACAAAAAATCGACACCAATTTATCCAAAGAGTAGAAAAATCGCATGTTGCCCTTTGTTAAAGCGCTGCCAAATAAAGTTCCAAGGCTCACTTGGAATGTCACGACGATTCGATCAAGATTGTGTACGATTGTAACAAGAGAACAATTTTCTCATAAATCTTTTGCTGCCTCGCGAAAGTGTTTTTGAGATTAACATTCTACTTCTAAACTTTTACATTCTGTCTTTATCCTCGGATCAATTTAAACGATAATTTCTATTGATCCATTTGAAATCAATTCGAAATGAAAGATCACGATTAAGTTCTCAGTTCCAGGTATTATTGTTCTTTGACAGAACACAGGGGATAGTTCTAAAGTTCCTTCTCTTTTTTCGTCTTTCTTGAAAATCCAATTCCATTGAATGAAAAGTGAAAAGACCTAAGTGGTCACTTTTCAATAGAGCGCGTTAATTTGACGACACGAAATTACCAGTGTCACTGATCCGGTTATTGGCTAAATTGCCTCTCTCTTTAAATAAATAATCCTTTCAGACACAATAATATATCAGAATTAACGATGACAAGAAGCGAATTACGTACTCGTGTTAAAATGTTCATTACAGAAAGGATGAAAAATAGACGTTTTTTCATAGCCTTTAAAAGGAGGAATTTTAATGTTTTCGGTATAACACTTTCAGTAGTATTTAAATTGAAAAATATGATAATCAAAGATTTAAAAGATAAGAAAGATAATGAAACAATGAAACGATGATCGTTATTTCTCGACAATTATGATATGAGTTGTTTTAATTGTTTGTTAAAAGCTCATTGCTGATTTTCAACATTTTCAACTTGAAATTAGATTTCATCTCATCCAAGTACCTTTTAACGGTGCATCCTCTTAATCGTGGTTCTCTGTTTGAGCGTACATTTCAAACAAAAATCTTTAATGCACCACATTGGACCAACATGCTCAAATGCATCAAACAAAATCATCGTAGAAGCGAACCACTGAGTGGTATCTTCTTCTGAGGATGATCGATGCATTTTCGTGTTTCGCCGAGTGAAAAATGATATTATTGTGAGAGATGAGATGCAGGCGGATTTCAACCTGGCTTTAAAAATATCACAAATATTTAATGCCGTAGATCTATCACGAATGCTCTTTGTATCGTGACGTTACCGCATCTTGGAAGAATTGCGTTGTGGGATATTGCGGTAATACATACACATATATATGCAGGGATAAAATTTAATTCCTATATACGAATTACATTTTAAAGAGTCTAATCCAAATTTCTATTAGTTTTATTTCAATTGCTTTTTTTAAATGCACAATTATATTGTTTCGATAATGACATAATTGTTTATTTAACACTTCAGTTATTGTATATTTTTTAAGGACAATTGAAATTTGCGATTTACAATCTGCGATTGCATATCTTTTCGCAACAGTTAATATATTGTTGGTCTTTAGCGTTATTAGTTAGAGGCCTATAGTTACTCGAGTTACAAACATGTAATTTCTGATAAAAATGCAGCTGATAAAAAACAAAATTACTCTATTTAACGTCACTTTTAAACAGAATAAACATAAACTTTTTTGCAAAGAAAAAAAAATCAGCAATTATTCAAGACTTTAATCTTAATTGTGCTAACGAGAACAGCACCTGATTGATATTTATATATTTTGACGGTGCAATTTAATGTTACACAAGGACGGATTTAATTTGCTACGCAATTAAATTAAATGTTAAACGGTAAACGGTGCCTTTATACATTTAATAATTCATATCAATTTAATAATTCATTTTTCCAGAACGAAAACCCAACATCTCATAGTAGTTTGCAGGAGAAATAGTGGAAGTGAACCGATTCAATTTGTAGAATACATTTTTATCTGAAATCCCGTAACGAATTTATAAGTTATGACCAAAAAGCCATTCATCGAAGGACAAAGGGGACACAAAAGGAATGTTATAGTTCATCGCTTGCCCCGTCACAGAATTATGTTTCTTACTGAGGCATTTCTTCTGCAACGAGGTTTCATGTGGAATTTACGGCAAACTATTTCGAGTTCTGAAATCCATGAGAATTTCCATTCCTGGTATACTTTCTTAAAGATGCTACGTAAGAAATCCCAACTTCTTGTGAAACCTGGAAAGAGATCACTGTTTCAAAGGTCACGCTAAAGGTAGTTTAACTTTTAAATATATATAATGATAGTTAAGTTGGCAGAAGATTCCAAAATTATTCATTTAAAAATTGAGAAAACACTAAAAAAGTTTTCTCAATGTACATTTTAGTTTTCTCAATTTTTAAATTAATAATTTTTGAATCTTTTGCTTGCGAATTTTCTGCCAACTTAATCGTGATATATATATAAAGGATCGTCAGAGAAAGATAACGAATAAACCATGGAAATAAACTTTTTGTTCCGCATACATCATCGTTATCTTAAAAGCTGACAATTCGCAAAGCCCTTCGCAGCAAACAAAACAGGCGTCACACATTTGTCAATATTGGAGAACACGTGACAGCTGGAAAAAAAAGAGCATCGCACGCGTATCAGCATGCACGTCCTTATCGAGTGCGCCAAATCCAGGAATAATGAAGGCCGACGTTCGACTCGATTCGCGGCATTACCACTGACATTATCCCTCAGGTACGTTGCGACTGGTCGGGGACATTTCATTTTGGCGCACGCAATTAGCGTGACTCGATGAACGCAGATCAAACGCATTTTCTGGATGATGCTCGTTGTCCGATGGTTTGCGCAACGACTCCTCAGTCATTACCTTTGCCGAGCGGTAAATAATGCTATTGGCTTGCGACTGCAAATTATCTGCTCGCAAAACAATCCCAACAACGCACTAATTCGTTTGTGCCGGGAATATTAGTTCTTGCAACCGCCGCAACGCGGTGCATACCATATTATAAACGATGATTTATTCCAACTTGATTTATGGATCCGCAGAATGATGGAACAACGCGTTACGAGAGTCTGCGGCATATTTCGCGAAATGCGAAAGCTCGCAGGAACAATTTTACAAAGAAAACTGAAAATGATTTGTACGATTCTGATTTAGCGTTTCAATCTTGAGCATTTTTACATAAAAAAAAAAAAAAAAATTGATTATTGTTTTTCATTTAAAGAGGTCATTTGTCGTATATATATAAAAAGAAAATGTGAAATCATTCCCCTAAAGATCGAATGTTTTAAATCATTTCAGCCCTTAAAAAAGTGTTCTCATATAGGCGTATAAAAGAAAAATAACGATTTTTTATTTCCAAAGCATCGCGAGAAAAAATATTTTCATGCCAGCAAACTAGCAAAAGGAAGGAAGGAACGTACGTTACGAGGAAATAAAAGTGTATTACAAACCTACGAGCTTTGCATATTTAAACGTAAAAATGCACCGAATATATTCATTATCTATCTGAATAATAGAAACTGAAAACTCCTCGTAAATGATTGCGCATCGTGAATTCATAAATGTTTGATGTGAAAGCGAAATTACATTCCGTCAGAAGAAGAAAACAATACGTAATAAACTGCAGTAACATTCGTAATCAATTAAATTATTTAGGCAGAACAAATATGCTCACTGAATTATGAAACGCATTGAATATCATGTTCGATAAAACATTCATTCGATTCATTGTATTGAGTTTCAATTAGCTTAATCACGCGAGAACACTTTGTTGAGATGTTGTTATTCTGTGTGAAATAATGTTAAAGATGATTATGCTACCTTTGTGAATTACGTTCATATTATTAATCATCTCGTATCCTATTTATTAACGTTCAATTAAAGTTTTGTATTTTTTTGGCAAACGTTAAATTTCGAAAAATTCTAAAGACAGTAGTTCGAGTATAAATTCAGTCAGACACATTTCACTGTCTTAAATTTTTGTCGAACGTAATCAATCTATTTGTTAAACGAAAAAAATGTATACCTTGGAAAATATACGCAAAGCTGACTTTTAATATAATTGCGTTGGACAAAAAAAAATAATAATAAGAAATGACTTTTAAACGGATCCTAAATTCCTGCTTTATAAATGCCTGTGTTTACGGCAGTTTAATCGGGACTATGTTTTTACGTGTCTCACTTTTTTTTTTTTCTTTTACCCTGTTTGACAAACCAAAAATAGTCCGCCCTTTACATGGAAATATATGTCAAGTCGTACGATCAACGACTATGGGCTGGGTAGTAGCATCGACGAGCTATTGTCTGTTTACCTCGCATCTCTTTTTCGGTTGTAATATGGACCAAGCTATGGCTTTGAACTTTTGTTAAGTGTTCATGAAAGGGGAAAAAAGTTAAAGACGCATTTTTCTAAAGCCAAATTTTTTAACTAAAAATCTCGAACTCTCAACTGAATCAAAATAAGTTTCATGAATGAAAGATCGTTTTCATTCACCAAAATTTCATTTTGTCACACAAAAAAATCAATTATTTTTACAGCTATATCTGCTTAACGATTTTATCCTTGCTAAATTCAGCAAGTTTTGCAATAATAAAACGTTACAAAATAATGAACACTTGATTAACCATTGTTGAGTTGGTTATGAAACTGCCTGTCGAAAATATATAAAGTCAACGACATCCTAACTTTTTAAAAAATGTCCTTTTAATCGTTTTCGTATAATTAATAGCATAACTTCAGTGGTTCCGAAAGTTTTGGAATAATAACATTTTCATGAAGAAATAATTCTCTTCGTGCATTTGCAAAGAGAAAAATAACAGTCCGAAGAATTAAGTGGCAAATAAAATTCAGTTATCGATTAGATTCATTTCGACGCCTTTCATTGATCGGAAAAATGTCTAATTGTTTATGCAAAAATTAATTGTCCGTGATTCCTTCGTCGCATTTTCACAGATACTTCATAGCTTTTTGTACGTCAGGAATTTTGTTTAACATGTAACTGATACAATGTAACTGAACTTGGAATTTGAAAATCATGTTATTCATTAGAAGTTTAATAGCAGATTTTTTTCTAAGGAACACTTAAGGAACGAAAAATCGGGCGAACCCGGGTTGGAAAATACATTTAATGCAAAATAAATGAATTATTCATGAGAATGCTTGCCGGGTAATAAAAAAATGACATAATTTCCTTTCGTCGAGAGACGCGGCGTGGCGCGTGGTCTCTCTTTCCCTCTCTCCCTCTCTCTCTTTTCGCCCGATAACGTAAGAAGGAATTTTTCGAAAATTATACAACGACCTCATTCCGCTAAAGGAATTATTTTCAGGTTAATGTTAAAGTAAATTGTAACCGTGTGACAAGTCGAACATTCTAAAAATAGCCTGGTATCGAAGAATGGGACGAAGGAGGTAACGGGGTTATTACAGTTTGCATCGAAGGCACCTGCGCGACCGCTATAACGAGCTGGCGCAACCATGCAACAGGCGTATGTGTGCATGCCGTTTTTCGAATTTATTTATTTAATATTTGCTCGTCAGAGAGGACACAGCGTTGGAGCCACCATTTTGCATTTGCATTTTTGCTCAATCGAGGCTTAAAATGGACTTCTGACGATAAATATGGCACGCCTCGCCGATACGATCTAGCACAGATAAAATTTGGTTTATGAACTTTCATATCCTGCTTCTGTATACTTCACTTAAACCAGAAACAAAAATACTAATTCTGAATTTGAAAGCATCGTTTCGTATTTATTTAATTTCTTTCTTTTTTTCTTTGAAGATTTTTAATTATCATTAAATATTGAATAATCTGTACTGCGAAAAATTTGGTCGCGCTATATGGAATATCATTTACGATTAAGGTACCTTAGTGAATTTTATTCGGTTTATGTGGAGAGACTGTTCTATAAAATAACACATGAATTTTGTTACCATATGTTAGTACTGTAAAATATCGTGGTACACGTAACACTGTTTCATTTGAGAGCTGTGAATTCATATATCATGAATTTTGAAATCGTTGTCAACTTTTTATAGCTGTTTCCTTATGGCTTATGTATTTTTTTTTTTTTATATATATATGCATGGCTAAACATGTTCTCTGCAACACTGCAAAATACTTGCAATGAAATGTATTTAACTTTCTCCAAAGTCAACATTTACTAATATCATGAGTTCGTAAATGAAATGGACCATTTTTCTCAGTGTAATTAAAAATACGAGCAACATTTCTACTCCTGATTTTTAATCCACGTATATGTCGTATGTGAGGACATAAAAATTAGATAACGTTATTTGTTATTTGAACCGTCTCATAACTCAAAATTTTTCCATTAAAAATTTGATGTATTCTCCAAATAAAATGTGCATTTAAAAGTGGTAACCCTTGGTTAGAACGCATGCTATTAAAATCACAAATGACAGCCATAAACGTCAAGAGAAATATTTTTACAAAAATTACAAAACAAGTGTCATAAACCATAGACGCACACAAAAGCGTTATAAAGTCGACATAAAAATCCATCTCGAGCGAACGAACATCATTGTTATTTTCTTCCAAGATATAAACTCTTGAAATTCAAGAGAGCTTCTTCCTCGTAGCGTCGACAATTTTTTTCTTCTCTTTTCTTTTTTTTCTTTTTTTTTTTTCTTTTTCTTTTTTGCTTTTTGTTCTCCACAGGAAAAAGTAGCTTGTTCGATTGCGAATAATTTTTCTCATTACTCATTGTTTTCATTCGCTTATTACTCATTACTTAAATGTAATTTTCGAGTCCAGCAATTAAGCCCAGAATATTGAATGGATTGTTTCAATTTTCCTACGTGGAATTTATTTCCGTACGTTCCTCTGAGAAAAATTGCTTTAGTTAATTAACGAGACTTTATTTAGCGGAACAGTTTTTGGTTCTGTTAACGACAGTTTAGGTTGTTACGAGCAGGTATTTCCAAACACTCAAAGCAACGTTCCAAATAAAAATGTTTAAAAACAATTTTAACAATATTAATATGTCTTTAATTAAAATCATTTCAATCGATTATTACTTGCAAATATTTTGTCTCTACTCTATCATTTTCCAAAATTACTTTTAAATATTTTCGTTCCTCCATAAATAATACAAACGACTTTATATCCTACAGTCTGACGGAATTTTGGCAACATCACTTAAAAGCTACAAAAAGGAACCAATAAATATCATACAGAATTATGATTTTTGCAAAGTATATAAATTCAATCTCCAAAAGTTTTACACCACTTTATTTTTTCACTGCTTTTCGTTACGAATGAAAATGAAAATCCTTTACAATATTCTACTAACTATTTTCAGTGGATTCAGTCCGGCAATAGTCCGACAAATGTATTCAAACTTTTCCCATATTCAATTACAAATTGAACATTTTTGCAACGAAAGGGAACAAGAAAAAAATAAAAATAAAAAAAGGTTTCACGTTTTTTAACTAATCTAAAAATAGCCAAAGCAACCAATTACGTAAAGCGAAATGAAACGTTTAAAAATGCCAGCAACAACAACTGCGAATCCATTAAAAATTGTAATAAGTCGTGTGCTTTTCGGTTTAGTTCGGATCAAATACATTATACAGTTGCTCGTCTCGTGTAACATTGAGCGTTCATCGACATTCCGCGCAGAGGCAAAGATTGAATGGAGTATATAAGGTACGCGGAAGCGCGTCTTGCGGCGGCCAGTGTCTAAAAATAGACGCGCATGATATGCCTACGGGCAAAGCACGAGGTGGCAGGGCAAACGCGGGTGTTAAAGGGCCGCGCCGAACGAAGGACGGGCGGGGGCGGTCGGGGGGAGAAGGAGGAGGGGAGGGGGCAAGGTGTATGCAAAGTTTGCATTGTAAGGGCGCATAACGGTTGGGCACGACTACCACCATGTAACGTAGGCTTGACCCCCATGCCGCTTGGATTTGACCCAATGACCCAGCGGAAGCGCACGAATCGCTCGCGGAAACAGCCGAGCCGGTGCCTTGCGCTCGGCGCAACTTACTCGATTCCATAGTCTGATCGAAAATATACCTCCACGCTTACATTATTGTCTGGTTCTCCTTACAGTCAGGAAACAATGCAAGAAGAATGGAAACTCGTTTCTATCCACGAGGAACAAAGGACGAGGCTCATATTTAAAGTCATTTTAAATGGTACCTTTGGTTTTCCACCGCGCTGAAGAAATGGAATTTTGTTCGACGTTGAACAATTGATTATTAAAAATTGAATTCAAATTTATTTGAGAGACAAATATATAATCTTCTTCAAAATCCGACTTTTGATATCCTGTACTTTTTCCATTTCTTTACAGTCGGCAAATGTTATTAGAAGGTCTCAGGGCGTACTTAAAGCATTCTGCCTTGCTGTAAACTGTCTTTTGTGAGCTTGCTTATGTAACATTGAGATGTTTAGTAGATGAGTTTACAATGTTTTTCATGAAAATACTCTCATTGTCCAAGATGGAAATATTGTATTCGTTGTTATTCGAAGGGGTTAGTATCGCTGCATCTGATGCTAAACATAATGTTACAGAAAATAAAACTCGTACTTTTCTACAGGAAGAATAACAATTTTGATGGCTATAAACTTGAATTATAAACGCTTTCAAATTTTCATGTTTCATTTGTTAATAGATAGTATAATGTAATTAATTAAATGGACGTGCGAGATATATGTTTATTGATCCAAAGCTATGTCGTGAATTTCACTACAATCTAAATAAATCAAATTTCCCAAGTGTAAGAAAAATTCTCATACAAACCAATTAATTTATGTTATCAACGAAGTTAGAAAGAAGTTAATTGCGGCGCTGAAATTTCTTTAATATTTCATAACTCAAGAACTAATAAAACGAACACCGTACCAATGTTCACTTGTTTATAACTTTTGTAATAATAAGTATAAAAGAAAAACATTCCAAGACAAATTTTAACACATTATATTTTCCAGAAAATGGTTTATTGAGCGTTCTAATTAGATAAAACTTTTTCTCTATTAATTTCCTTATTTGCCACAAGGTTTCTATCAAAATATTAATTTCCTAGTAACGCTTCCGCTTGGAAATTATTTTTTTTTTATCCGAAAATAATATCCTTAATATAAATTATTTTATAGACAAAAGTTTAATTATAAAATACAAAAAGTTATGTATTTTTGTTATCTTTGTGAATAAACGAGATTTGTAAAGTAGATATCGTATATAATATCAAAAATGAATACATATTCGATAAACAAGCAACGATTTACAAACGATTTACGAGCAAATATTAAAGTCGCCTTTCACTAGTATCTTCTACATCTTTAGATAGAGAAATTGATATATACAGTTTCGATTATATTTTTTGTTGATTTCAATTACGCTTTGCTCTTCCTATAGACTATTAAAAAAGTAATTTACAAAGTTATGAATTTGCAATGTTTTTATTAAAAATATTAATTTCAGTTTGATACGCCAGTTACATTATATACTAAATTAAATTCACTTTATACAGTGGTCACGAACTTAAACGTAACGAGTTACTGATTTTTCTCTGTGCCTTGTTTGTATTGTTCAATAAATTGTAAACAGTTTTGAATTCGCAAATATTTATGGCGAATCAAAAATTTGCAGAAAATGCTTTTATTCATATTTATATCTAAGTTCAATACTTCCTCGAAGGAAAGTTGTAAAATGTTTTTATTTTAGTGGAAAAGATTCAGATTTTAAGACAGTGTGTTGATAAGTTGTTTGATAAAATGGTATTGAATTCGGGAAGACTATTTTATATTTTACGAACTTTATGAAACATGAGATACATGTTATTTTCAAAATTTTAGCATAAATTTCACATAAATTATATAGCACACATAATACTTAGTTCAATATTTAGATAACCAATTTGATTTTCTGCGCTATTATAACATTTCTTGATAAGTCTGACTATTTATATATCATACTACTTGCAATATAATTCTTGCTTTATTAATTATAAATAAATTATTATTAACAATTTTGTTCTTTTCAATTAAAAGCTCATTATAAATAGTCATTTTAATTAAATTAAGAACA